>JANHFN010032944.1:0-12422 GCA_032468175.1 Toxicocalamus goodenoughensis
ACCCATTTCATGTATTCATAACTATGTATATACTTATACCTATTATCTTGTAAGCGATTGACAAATCAAAATAAATCAAAATAAATCTCCCAATGTCGCTTTGGCATCCGGTGTTCCGAAGCAGGACTGGAATATATCCAAAGAGACGCAGTCGCATGCCATTCCCAACCGCTTGCGGTAACAGCAGAGTGCAGCGGTCGAGATGACAGGGAAAAGCAGGCAGCCGTGACAGGGGCCGTGAACGAGGGGCGCTGGTGGGCAAGCGGGAAAGGAGCGGCGTAGCGTAATAACGTCTTCGATCTGCAAACGTTCCCGGTGCTGCTTTGGAAGGCTGAAACGTCAGGTTGCTGCCACGTGCTGTGCTGAAGCCGCCGCCGCGCTTTGCTGCCACATGGATCCGGCGTCTTTGGGCACCTCGGAAGCAGCCGGCGCTCTGGAAGGAGCAGAAATGGGGCAACTGAACAGACAGGGGTCAGCCGTGAGGGTACTAACGGGAGCGGAGGGCTGCAATAGGCACAGGACGGGAAGAGTTGGGGCAGCCGTGTTAGGGGCTCGTGAGTGGAAGCAGGCGTGGCAAACTGCAGCGGAAGGGAAACGTTAGCAGCGAGAGTTCTTCAGTGAGGGGCGAAAACGGGCACTCAAAGAAACAGATATTTGGACCCCCCCCCCGCCCGTTTTCCTGCAGCCGAAAGAATGCAAAGAGGCCTCCCAACCGCTGGGGGCGTCACCGTCACCGGTTCTCTGCCGCTTCCATGTCGGGAAGGAAGTGGAGAACAGCCCTGGGGCAGATAGGAAGTGGGCCATACCGGGAAGGTCGCCGGAGAGAACCGGGTGGGGGGCGCTTTTGTTGCTACTCCGCCCACGCCAGTCTCCGGAGCCCCGCCCCAAGACGTGTGCGCACGGCCTGCAGGCGGGACGCAATAGGCGAAGGCTCTCGGGCGGCGCGGAGGGTGGCCCGTGGCCGACGATGGTGCTGCGCCGGCTGCTCTTTGCTCTGCTGAACGACCCTCGGCTCCTGGACCGCCTGGCAGAGGCGCGACCCATCCGGGCGGCAGCGCGCTTCACGGCCTCAGCCCTCACCCGCGGACTGCGCCTGCGCGAAACCTTCCTGCGCGAGCTGAAGGAGGAAGCGGCGCGCGCAAAGGACGCCCGCTGGCCCCCTCGCCCACCCGGGCCGAAGAAGGGGCGGAGCCCATGAGGATCTCCTGCATTCTGGAGGAACTGCGCATGTGGGGCTTCCGGACAGCGTCGTTTGCGCCTCTTCCGGAGCGGCAGGCGTGCGACTCCCTTCCCCCCCCCCCCCCACGAGACCTTCCTGGTGGAGACCGAGCGACGGACCTCTCCTCCCCTACGGGAGCTCCGGGTGGCGGCAGAGGCAGGAGCGTGGCCGAATGGGAGAGGGCACGGGGAGCGGAGTCGCTGCCGAGGGTTGGGCCCGGCCGAGGAGAGGTTCCTGCTCCGGAGAGAGGCCGGGTGGCTCTCATAAGCGGGGCTGCGAAATCCCCTCCTTCCCTTTTTCCGGATTGGGACTCGATGCTGAGCCCAAAGCGGAGCGCACTTGTGCGCCGAGAGGAACCGTTTGGGTTTGCTCCGGTGCTGCGGAAACGCCGTCGCTGCTCAGCCCCGGGAGGCGGGAGCAAAGCCAGTTCCTTTGATCGGAGTCTCAGCGGCGTTTCCACAACTGATGGGAAGCAGCTTTGTAGCTAGAACCGTTAGGTGAGCAGGAGGAACTGAAGCGGAAAAGGACCTGGAGGGACCCACGAAATTTTGCCTGAAATCTGCCTGAATTGCAGTCTGATAGCCTCTGTTCACATGATGTTTTTAATTATTGTTTCCTTAATAAAGTGGAACCTAACCAAATAAAATGAATTTGATTAAGCCATTAAAAAAAAGATTCCAAAGCCACGGTGCGTATGAACTGGCCCAGATGTGTCTGTCAAGTAAATGCATCCACTGAATGGTCAGGAACAATGGATCGGCAACTAGATTTATAAAGGGGGGTGTCCTAGGCACATGTCTCATTCACAAGACAAAATTTATGTTCTGTAAGTCTTGATGCATGTTATACAGTGGATCTCTATTTGTATATTGACCAATGATGCCAGTGTTGTGGTTTTTACTGGACACCTATAATTATTATAGTTTAAAGCTAGTTGGATTGTGTGCTAGGTAACCTAAATCTGGAGGAGGGTGGCAGCTCTCATGAGGTTAAAATGCGGATAGGATGACAGCCAGGCTTGCATTTGAGATCCAGTTGCTGCTGCAGGATGGGGTGGGGTCCCAGCACCGTCTCCTGCAGACTGCAGTTCAAAAGCAGATAAATGGGTCAGTGGGCAATTTAATGGGGATTGAGACTAGGAAGAGTGCAGAGAAAAGCAACAGAGAAGATTAGGGGACTGGAAGCTAAAGCATATGAAGAATAATTTCAGGAATTGGGTTTGTTTAATCTACTGAAAGAAGGACTGGGGGCAACATGACAGCAGTGCTCCAACCGATTTCTAAGGGGTTGCCACAAAAAGGGGGGTCAACCTATTCCCCAAAGCATCTGAGGGCAGGACAAGAAACAATGGAAGGAAACTAACCAAGGAAGACCCAATCTAGAATGAAAGAAAAATTTCCTGACAGAACAATCAATCAGTGGAACAGCTTGCCACCAGAAGTTGTGGGTGCTCAGACACTGGAGGCTGTTAAGAAGAGATTGGACAGCCATTTGTCTGGAATGGCTTTCCTGCCTGAGCACGGTGTTGGACTAGAAGATCTCCAAGTTCCCTTCTAACTCTGTTATTCTGTTACTTGGATGTGAAGTATTAATTGCTTCTCAACCTGATACGTTATTACTATTGTTAGAGAAAGTCAGTTTTTGTTTACTATTGACAAGAGAAACTTACAAGTAGTTTGAAATAATGAGAGTAACCCAATTTTCAGTCTGCTGGGTGTTTCTGAGCATATGGAGCAAAGCTGAGATTTCAACCTCTGGAAGCGTAACAGAAGGGATGTAATTTGGAACTTGTTTTACAGTGATACTATTTTGGTATAAGATACATGATTGAAAATGGGTATTAAGAAAAAAAAAGAAGCCTCAGATGATGCTAAATATTCTGAAAATTTGAAAACTATCAAAGAATGGAGAATGTATTGTATGCAGACAGGAATTATGAAACTTGTTTTATGCTGGTGGAAAGATTGGTACATATGATTTAATAGCAGAATAGAAGACATGCATTTCCTTTCTATATATGAATTGAGCTTCTGCCAGTGAGGTGGAAAACCGATTGATACAATTTTATGCAATCAAAATTAATTTAAATTGATTTCTTCGTGTATTTATTTTATTCTACTTGGATACAGTCTGACTTCAATTGATTCAGCTCTATGGTACAAATGCATAGCTTTTCTTTTTTCTGTTTATTTTTTAAGCTTATCTTTTTTCGGTTCTCACTTAATTTCCTTATTTTTCTTTTGTTATATTTAAAAGTAATATATATTTTTATTGAAAAAGTTCCTATCTTGCATCTACAAAATACACTGAGGCCTTAGAGCTCCTGTTCAATAAAGTAAGATTTTATTGAATAGGCCATATCCAAAACAGGGTCTTATGTCTCGGTGGAGGACAGTCTTGCAATCAGGCTGTTTTATCTGTTGAAGTTGGATCCTGCGGCTGTGGGGGGAGCATTTCCCACCCTTTGTCTTTGGGGGTGCCACAGGTGTTGCCAAAGCAGAAATGGCAGGAAGATCATCCATGCTTGTCTATCTGGTCTTGGTACTTTCCATGTTTTTTAGTCCATAACAAGAATCTCCTGTCACTTGACATGTACATCAATTGTTGTGTTCCAGAGCAAAGAGAGTTACCTGCTGTAATGAATCTTTTCAAGCATGCCAGTAGATGTAAGTACGGCCGTATCGTCACAGTCAAGAAAAGGAGCACCCCAGAGTCCCAAGAGAGATGGTTGGAATGAAAAGGCAATTTAGAGAAGGCTCTGATTTACACCTGCTAACACACAATCTGGCTTTAGTATTCTTGATTTTATATGATGTCCAGATCCATTATCTCAAGCATTCTGTGCTGAGAAGAAGGTCACTGATTTGCTCAATACATCATGGTTAAAAATCTGGCTTATCAATTCATGTTTAGAATGCCAGGGAGGAAAACTGAATATTCCACTATTATTGATTGATTCCATGAGGATTGCCTAAACTTTTAACTCTTTTGGTTGCATTTTGTATTGTTGCACCTGCATGTTGCTCATGAAGTAGAAATTGTGGCAAGAGTCAGAATTGTTGTCAGGAGGAGAATCATATTCAGAGACTTTGTTACTGGAGATAAAGACATACAAGTATTATTAGCAATCTTTCTAGGGTCAGCCTGAAGTCCACCCCAGGATGGTACATTCTTATTTGGCTAAGTGGGTCTCCACATTAAAAGCAAATGAGCATCTAAATGGCTTTGTTTCTGCCGCATCTGTTAAATGCAGAAGCTTGCAATAGAACTGGGTACTGGCTGCATGTGAAAAGTAACCCTACTATTTACTACCTATATACTTTACATACACCCCACACATTTAGTCCTTAAAAGCTGAAAGGAACAAAAGACTCCCTGAATCATTCAGGGAGGCACATGGGTAATTTTTTGTCTCTAGACTGGCTTTCCATAAATGGAATGGAGGTCCTCTACATTACCAGCCCAACACTTAAGGGACTTCCTAAAATAATTTCTTTTTCCTTGTTAACCAAAAAATTGGGGGGGAGCTCCCACTGCACAATGGGCTTACCAGCTCCTGAGCACTGGGGAGATTGCAGACCTTCTAAAGAGTCCAGGAACGGCTGCCCCAGCCAGGACTCAAATGTTCTTCTCTCCCCCACTGGCACAATTTTAACTGTGGAATCCTTGAAGATTAAATCCTCCTTTTGGAATTCTGATGAACTGAACATTTTAAATCCATTCAGGTTGTTGTCATCGCCAAATAAATCCTGAAAGTTAAGCAAGTGTTTTTCTAACAGACAACTTGTGATCCCTTATGAAGCCCACTGCCCAGAGTCATGCTCTGCCAGGAGCTGCTGGAGACCCTGTGGGACCCCCTGCCCCTTGGAGTAAAGGGAGCAGCCAGGCTCGCCCAGAGTAGAGGCCTTGCCATGCTGCAGATCCCAGGCAGCTTCAGTCCTCAGGGAGCACAAGTGTCCAAGCATACCAAACCCTAAACTGGGCTGAGAAGATGCAGTAACCACATCACATGCTCTGGCTATACAAATAAGCCCCATGGTTTTTATCTCTGCTGCTGCTATGATATGTGGGGAAAGATCTCTGTTAACAAGATGGCTACTCAGCCATGATAAACCCAACATCTTGGCTAAAGAACAGCCTCTGGAGGTGTAAGGAGGTGTAAGGAGGAGAGGCAGCATATCTCTCCACTAGTTCTTTCCAGACTGCAGGGTTGCCCTTCCTGGAACTAGCAGCCAGGCCTACTCAGTGGTGTGGCTGACCTTCTGGAACAATTGAACTACATTGCATTTCTATCTACATTGCATTGAACTACTATGTGCATTTCTATCTTGCCATTTCTCCAGGACCTCAAGGCAACAGCTTACATGGATCTTCTTTTATTTCTACAACAGTAATCTTGGTAGACAAGTTGATCTGCAAGAGGGCCATGCTGATCCCAGAATGCCCTTGAACGGGGGTCTTCCAACCCCATAATCACAACCCACTGGTGGTGTTCCAAATGACCCCATCATGCCAATGAGTAACAAAGGCAGCAGGCTTCCTCCCACTTCTCAGGCTAGACCTACCTGAGCCTTATCCAGAAGTCCATACACAACCAAGGCATTGGTGTCTGGGTGGACCATAACAGCACGAGGAGGCACTTGGCCCCAATGACAACCAGAAAACTGGTCAACTTCAGCACGGGCACCATTTGGGCACAAGAGCTGAAAATCACTAGACCGAAGTCTTGAGGCCCAGGTATCAGTATTGTGCCCTGAAAGAAGGAAAGAGAGTCTGAAGCATTTCAGACATGACTGTCAGCACAGCCATATGACGAAAGAGCTCACCTACCATCAGTGTTTTCAAAGACTGAACTATGCTTGACAAAAGCCACATCACCACGACCCTCTGCTAAGCATCTGTAATGACATCATTAATCCTATTAAGCCACTCTGCTGTAGGGGTGCAAGCTAGCCCCCCCACAAGAGCAACCAGGGGCCCCAAGAGCAACTTGTGCACCCTGCTTCTCTCCTCTCTGCAAAATGATGCTTCCCTTTATTACAAGGAAGAGTGAAGCTCGCTCTTTTCTCTCTCCCAGCCATGGTACCTGGTGATAGCTGGGGGGGGGGGGGGGAAGCAGGCAGAGAAGGTAGCCAAATTATAAGGGGCATTAAAAATAGGCAATGTCTACTCCATATTTTTGACACCCAAATGTAGATAAAACTCAGTGGTTTTTCCATTTTGGTACTTGCCATGCTGAAATACCACTCAATCAGACAGAAAGGAGTGGCTTCATTCGAGAAGGGAAGGCATGGAGCTTGCTCCTTCCTAAAACTGGAAGTGAAGCCACCTGTCTCATCACCTGAAGGCTCCTGCGTAGCCATAATAGGTCTCCTGGCTGCTGGCGTTGCACTTGAAATTCCCCTGGCTGTCACCAATGCAGAGTTCACACAGGTTGGCCGGGTAGCCCTCCTTCTCGGCTGTTGGAATGCAGCTGGCAGAGAAGAAGCCACTCACCGCTGAAACAAGAAGAACAGAGCCAGGGAGAGTCCATGAGGGCAACACTAGGAGGAACTCTGCTCAGCTACTGACAACTAACCCACAATCTCCACTGGACATTAGTTCTCAAACTTCCATGACTTTTCCTGAAGTCAACCTTCCTAACGTGACTTTTGAACTCCACTCCTATCAGTATGAGGCTATGCCCCTGTGTTCTTGATTTTTGCTCAGTATTGAAAATACTGCCTTCCAGGACCTTATTCACAACTTTAATATATTTAAATGTTTCAATCATGCCCCCCTCTTCCCTTTCTGTCCTCCAGGCTGTACATATTTAGTTCCTCCCATCTCTCCTGGTATGTTTCGTCCCTCAGACCTTGTGCCATTTTTGTTGCCCGTCTCAGTCTTATCAATATCTTCTTTCAAGTGGCCTTCTCCAGAACTGGGCACTGGGTCCCAAAGGGAGGTCTGACTGAAGCCCCCTGTAATGGGACTGGGACCTCCTCCTTCCTGCTGGAGATCCATTATATATAATGGTTACTATATAATGACTATTTTTCATGCTTACAACTGATGGAGCATCCCCATGGTCACGTGTTTAAAATTTGGATGCCCAGCAATTGACCCATCTTTATGATGGTCGCAGTGTCCCAGGATCATGAGATCCCCTTTTGCGACCTTCTGATAAGGGAAGCCAGATTCACTTAACAACCGGGTTACTAACTTAACAGCTGCAGTGATTCACTTAACATCTGTGGCAAGGAAGGTCATAAAATGAGGCAAAACTCACTTAAAAACTGTCTTGCTTAGCAATGGAAATCTGGGGCTTGATTGTAGTGGTAAGAAGAACTACCCGTACTACAGATATTAAGCCTATAGTTCCCCTCTTCTTTCCTAAACACCTTCTTCAACACAATATTAGCTGTTCGGCAGTCCTGGGGAACTTCAACTGTTAGAAGATACGGTTGAACAGGTCAATTAATGGTCCAGTGAGCACACCTAGAAGTACCCTCGGAGCTCTGAGATGAGTACCCCCGGACCCCCTGGTTTTGTCAAGCTTTAGGTGGGCTAGCTCGCCTGCCCCTTCCACCTCTAAAAACCCTGGAAAAGAGCCTGCACTGCTAGGACTGGCGGGATCCTCCAGGATCCTCCTGGGTTTGTTACTGGGATCTGCTGTTGAGAAGGCTGAGCAGAAGTTTTTGTTTAGATGGTTTGCTACAGGCAGGTCTCCCTTAACATAAAAACCATTTTCATTTTTTATTTTGGTGATCACAGTTTTTTCTCTTCTGACACTAATATACCTAAAAAAAGGTTTAATCCTCCTTTTTAAATAGATTTAGCCAATCCATCCTCTTTCTGCACTTAGCAGCACTAATAACATCTTTGGCTAATAACATTAGCAGCACTAATAACTTCTTTGCCTTCCTTCTGGGGTTCTTATGGACCTCTCTACCAGCTACTTTTCTGCTATCCGTCTTGCTGCTATATGCTGATTTTTTTCTCCTTTACTATCGTACTTGTGTCTGCTATGAACCGGAGCTTGCTTTCTTTTGCTTTTACTAATGTGTCTCACACAGAGACAAGTTGCCTCCAAGATGGTTTCAAATAGATCATGTGTTTTCTGAATTAGTCTTTCTTTTATGCCCTTCTTCACATTAATGGCAACTCCCTCACCCCCTTTTCTACTCTGCCTTTTCTGTATAGTATGTAACCTGGTATACTTATATCCCTACCATTGGAATCATCGAACCGTCTCTCTTTAATTGCAATAAGAGCCAAGTTATCCCTGGACGTCACAACTATCAGTTCACAAAGTTTGTTGCCTAAGTTTGGATTGCTCCTCAGTCAGTTGTTCCCAAGCTGAAAGGCAACATTTTGTCAGGTTTGTCTCAGTTCTTGGGTGCTTTTGCTTGAGCCTTATGAGTGACAGGCACCACTCTTCAGTCACACACACACATACTTTACCTTTGAGAAGGTTGCATTCCTGGGGCTGAATGAAGCCCTTTTGCAGCAGCAGGCCGATGGGTATGTTCCATCCAGCCATCCGCCCATAGCCGGTGTGGCAGGACCTTTTCTGCTGTAGATCATGGATGGTGAAGACATCAGACGTTGCTCGCTTCACCACTGCCACCGCATAGTAGGTGCTCATGGTATCTCCGTCTGCACATAGGGAGGAGAAGGGGAGAGTAAAGCAAACCTTGAGGTGTCCTGTTCTACAACTCTGCCTCCAATGCTTCATAGTGTCACTAATGTCACTCATTGGGTATGTTTTGCATCTAGACGTATTTATTTATTGAATTTATATTGCCGCCTAAACGTACATGGCGACTCAAGGTGGCTTATAGAATATAAAACCTCATTTAAAACAATAAAACTAATTTTAAAAAAGCAAATAAAATAATATAATAAAATCACCCCCACCCACCCCCATAGGAGATCATACAAGCCATTTAATGGGCTCCATCCCACTCTGGGATCCCCAGGCCCGCTGGCAGAACCAGGTCTTCAGTGCCTTCCAGAAGAGCGCTAGAGTGGGGGCCATTCTAATCTCGGGGGGGGGGGGGACTGATGCTCCCGCGAGAGGGCGCCACCATCGAGGAGGTCCTTCTTCTGGGTCCCACCAGGTGTATCTCCCTAGGGGATGGGACCTGCAACATTCCCTGCCTCCTTGCTCTGATGGGTCAGTTAGATGCAACCAGCAAGAGACAATCCCTCAGATCACCTGGTCCCAAGCCATGAAGGGCTTTAAAGGTGACAACCAGCACACCTTGAGACAACCTAGCATTTTGTTTATACACCGCAGGCAAATTGGCAGCCAATGCAGGAGAGGTGATACATGTGCACACCAGGGTCTACACAAAACCATGCAGCTGCTGCATTTTGCACCAACTGGAGCTTCGGGATGCTCTTCAAGGGCAGCCCCATGTAGAGCATGTTGCAATAGTCAAGACGAGAAGTGACTAGGGCATGAGTGACTGTGAGTAGGATGCCAAGCTCGGTAAAATAATACAGTACCACCACCACCACCACCACCTGTGCATGGGGAAAATGTGATGAGAGATGAACTGTCCCACTCCTTGTCTTCTTGGTCAAATTTGGTGGGGTCTGGAAGGTACAGTAAACTAGGTTACGTTTGCCCTCAGAGGCGACAATTTGAAGGGCTATCACAGGGAAAGAGAGGGAGGATTTATCCTCTGCAGCTCTTGAGAAGAAACCAGCAGGAGCTGTCAGAGAGAGATGGAAACACAAAATAGAGACGAGTGATACTAAGCAGCAGAACAGCCTCTGGTGTCAGGAGACAGGGTTTTCCAGTCGAAGTTGAATGTGTCTGGAATGTCCTGAGGAGGATTCCTGCCCTGGGCACTAGAACCCGGTCAAGGTCCCTTCCAACTCAGTTGTTCAGCTGCGATTCCAGCTGAAGGCTGTTCAGCTGACCCTCATCCAGACGAGGGCTGTGGTGCCCTGATGGAACTGCGCTCAGTTTTTATGCTGTTGAGGTCTGGGCTTCCCCTGGATCAGCCAGCAGATACCTTCCTTTGGAGTTGTTCATCTTTCTCAGTAAATGCTTACGTAGCTCCAGTGAACTGACATGAGCTGTTACATCCTGCTACACAAAACAACATATGCACACTGACCAATGCGCTGGTATTTCTCTATTTCAGGACTTACTTGGAATAAGTTGCAGCAAGTAAGAGCTGGTTTGGGGGACGTAAATTAGAAAGCATTTTATGGGTTTTAAACCAGCAGGACAGTAACCACAGGTGGCCTTTATAATGAAATAGCTGGAACTTAGGTCCTTTGTGAACTTGTAGGAGTATTAAGGCGAAATGTGTATCTTAAGCTTACAGTCCCCTACTTGAGTAACATCCGCATGTCATTATCCATAACCTTTGAACGTTCAAAGGCCAACCAAATGAAAGGGGGTAATTAAGTCATCTATAAGTTCTCGGTAACCTCAGGTGCATATTCACAGTGCTCATGTACTCAAATGTCTAACTGGTCCAGAACATCTATGCTGGAGGCCACAGATTCTTTCCGCATCTCCTCTAGCAGCGATGGACAGCCAGTTATAGATGGCTTCTCTCTTTGGATACCAAGTGAAAATCAAATTGTTCATCTGCTTACATCTACTGGAAAGGAAAATTACTCTCAAATCAAAAATATTTTTCAATATTAAGCCTAAATTATTTGCTTTATTCCAATAATCTTTGTTAATTGTACCCTCCCTGAGATTTGTGAATGAAAGCTAATTACAGAGAAAAAAGAAAGAGGAGAAGAAGCATGCAAAAGAACTGGCATAATAGCGTGCCCGTGAGCCATCTCCCTTCTGCCATTTTTCTTTTGTGAAATCAAAGGGGCAGCACAAGGTGGAGCCTGAAAGGGAGAGTGAGCGGGGACACAGTATTAATGGAGCTCAGCCAGAGAATGCCGGAAGGTCTCTAAGAAAGACGGTGGGAGGGAAGCAAGAGGCAGGCAGGCAGCGTCTGCTTGATGGGACCTTCCCTGTGAGGCGCCTGAAAGGTCCTAAGAGTATCACTTCTGTCCAAGACTTTCTGCAACATTTCCACTTCCTTGTGGGCGCTGAGTCTACAAACAGCCACAGAATGGCCAGGTTACAAAGCTCCAGTGTGTTCTTACCTGCATAGTGTTCTGCAGCAGCAGGCACCAGGCCATACGCCTTCCCAGCTACGTAAACATCCTTTCCAGACAGAACCACAGCATCAATGTCCCTTTTCTGAAAGGGAGTCAAAAGGAGTTGAAAGCTCCCCTTCAAGGCTTGGCT
This sequence comes from Toxicocalamus goodenoughensis, assembly GCA_032468175.1. Lineage (NCBI taxonomy): Eukaryota > Metazoa > Chordata > Lepidosauria > Squamata > Elapidae > Toxicocalamus > Toxicocalamus goodenoughensis. Next base: position 11,481 of record JANHFN010032944.1, read on the forward strand.
GCCTCCTGAGGGCCCCTTCTCTCCCCACGCAGCCCATTCAATCCAGCCACTGTGGCCTGCCTGCCAGTGAGGGCCAGAAAAGAAGTTGCTGGCTGTTAGCCCCGCCAAGTAGTCTAGACGAGAAGCACAAATTGTGAGTCCTGACGGTTCTCTGGCCTGGGGGCTTCCTCCTGCCTCCCAGGGTCACTCGCACGTGCCACTGCAGGTGCCAAGGGACTAGACTGAGCCTCCCAGTGGGGAGGCAGGAGACTGGGCTGGCAGCCTCTCTGGCCCCAAGGAAAAGAAGCCCAGGGAAGCCCAGGGGAAGGGCCTACCCAGCCAAGTTTCTCCAGTTCCCCAGCCAGCCTCACCCTCCGAAGGGATTATTAAGCTTTCTTGGGAGTGGAAGACAGTAAGGAGCCCTCCCAGCAGCGAACCTGGAGAGGCCGTTGATCCTTTCCTGACAATTTTATTCCCCACAGCCATCCTTCGCATGCCGGTCTTTGGAGGGAGGTCAGATCAAGGCAGGGTAATAATATTTTCAGAAAGGCTGTTTACCGATGCGGGGAAGAATAACCCTCTTGAAAGTCTGGCTTGTCCATTTTAACCCTAGCCAGATCAAGATGGGGTGGTTGTGTTTCTTTCTCATGCTTCCCTCCTTCTCAGGACAACACTCTTTTCTGAAAGTCCCCCCACTAAAAACTCATTTATTTTGGGCCCTTCTCAAGGCCAGAGCTACATGCCTTTGAATCCCAGGACTTCCTCTCATGGAAGTGGCTCACATTTCTTTTTGGATGGCTGAGTGCCCGATTCTTGCACTGAGAAGGCACATCCCCCAAGGCTGACACATGCTCAGTAGTGAGCCCACGCACGCGCACGTACACACACACACAGGCCCCCAGGTGTCCTTGCACCACCCTCCACTCTGTTACACTGCCCTCTGGAACCTCCCCCCACCCCCAT
>JANHFN010033143.1:0-12409 GCA_032468175.1 Toxicocalamus goodenoughensis
TCAGGTGCTTTGGAGAATAGCTTGACTCCCTCTTCTTTGTGGCAGCCCCTGAGATACTGGAACACTGCTATCATGTCACCCCTAGTCCTTCTTTCCATCAGAGTGAACATGCCCAGTTCCAGCAACCGTTCTTTATTTGTTTTCGCCTCCAGTCCCATAAGTTGATTGGCATATCCATGAAATTGGTGGTTATTTATTCTTTGCTCCTTATTACATCCCTAACGTTGCAACCATTCCTTGTATTTATGGCCTATGCAGGTCTGTAAAGCAAAGGAAAGCTGATGCAAGATCATGAACATTGTTTGAGTTTCCTTTAGTGACAGCATTGTGGTGACTAAGCAGGACCTAACTGTGTATGCAATTTTAGGCACTGCTATTCCATCATTCCGATAGCAAGTTGCCTCATTGACCACATAATATCTCTACTCCTCCACTAACTTGGGATCATGGTTGGTGAAGGATCATAAACATGAGAGGTTGTATCTCAGACAGGGATACTGTTCCATGCTCACCCAATCAGGGTTTGGCAATACACAGTGGTATTTAATTATTCCCAACCAAATCATGGATTTGCTTTTACCAGTGCCAACCTGAGCTCAAGCCCCCCATGGTGTTAGACTTCCGGAAGAAGGGAGAGGAACCCACCCCACTTTACATGAAGAGGGGCTATGAGGAGAGAGTTTCCTCCTTTAAATTCCTGGGAGTCTACCTCAATGAAGATCTCACCTGGAAAATCACACAACCCAGGTGGCCAGAAAGGCCCAACAGAGGCTCCATTTCCTTGAGGTCTTCCAAAAGAATAAAGTGGAACAATGAACAAATGATGACCTCATTTTACCAGTCCACAATAGAAAGCATCCTCACACATATTGCATTATGGTGTGGTATGCTGGCTGGACAGTCGCAGATATAAAGACATTACAGAGGGTGGTGAGTACAGCACAAAACATCGAGGGCTGTTCCCTGATACCAGTAGATGACATCGCTAGGGCTTGCTGCCTTGGAAGAGTGAGGAAAATCCTCAGGGATGACTCACATCCCAGTCAGCACTTCTTCACTCTCCTACTATCGGGAAGGAGATACAGAAGCATAGCCAGCTGCACCAACAGACTGAAGAACAATTTCTACCCATGAGCTGTCAGACTTCTGAATGGAAAATAACTTCATGTCAACATAGTATGATAGACTTGCGAGGCTAGCGCATTGTGCAATAAGCTCACATAGGGTAATAAGATTGGTCTGGGTTAGGGACTTCTGTCCTCACTGTGAGTTGTGTTGGGGGGGTGCATGAAAGGAGGCTCAGCCAATCTCATTGTACACATGTTGTACTCTGACAATAAAGGTAATAAGTTAAGCATCTACGAGGCCACCTCTGGCCAAATGTTGACTAAAGTTGAGATAAGTAAAAATTGTTTTTTCTCCAACCCTTCTCCTCTACATCTTCCATGTATTCCCCTTCCATTGACCTGTTGGCTATGGGGACCATTGTAAACCATAAGGACCACTCGGTGTATCAATGATTTCTTCTTTTCTTACTCTTCTCTTCACCAATGTTGATGTCAACCTCTTTCCCTCCTGTAGCCAGGATGAAAACCAATGCTTTTTGCAACATATTTCTTACTTTGAACAATGTTATAACGGCACCGTAACACACACTGAGCAGGAAGAATATGTAGAACATCACGACAGTTGTCCACAATTGCTTCATCTCTTCTTCCTTCTTTGTACTGTAATTGTTCTCGATGGACACGGTTGTCTCTGTGAAATGAGAAAGAGACTTCAGTCTGGGGTTTTTCATCAATGCAAAATATCCAATGTCCATTTCCCCATTAATTAGTGCTTTGTTTCATCATAAGCTTGGGTCCTGTACATCCATAAATATGATAGAAAGATAGTGAATCACTATCCATTAGAGACAGATGGATGTCCACTAAAGAGTGAAGCATACAATGTCTACTGTGTGATATATTATTTTTAGTTTTTGGATTTTATTCTGAATTATTAGGCTATGTCTACTTAGTTATTCAATTTATTTCGGTTCTTCCTTGTACACCAAGATAGGAAAGAATTGCTTAGGAGTATATCCTCTTCCTGTCTGGTAGATCTGAATTCTTCTCCATCAATTTATATAACCTGATATTGTGCTATCAAAGCATGTCTGGAAAAGTCATAAAAGACTAGTCCTTGACTTACGACCGGTAGTTTAGCCACCATTCAAAGTCAGAACAGAGCTTCTAAAAGGTATTTATGATCGGAATTTCCTGTTTGCAGGGCTTCGGCGACAGGCAGAAATCTGCGATCCTGCATGGTTTCTGCCTGGGCTCACCACTGGAGCACCCCGAGCCAGCTGGTTTCGGGGCTAGCCACCCCGTAGAGTTGGTGAAGAAGGGGCAGATCACCAGCAGGGTCGAGGAGAGCCTCATCTCTCCTCCTCAGCTGGTCATACTCCCTTTCTCGAAGGCGGTAGGAGCGGTGGTCAGAACAGTAATAAGATATGGAATGGAATATAAAAATGAGCATAAATTTGAATTTGTGTCTGTATGAGATGTAACCCGGGACTATGTTGCTTTCAAAAAAAGATGTTTTATGTTTTTATGTTTTATGTTTTGTTTGTTTATGTTTGTTTTTAATAATCAATAAAATTTCCTTAATAAATAATTAAAAATAAAAGTTATTTATTATCAGTGGTGGGATTCAATTTTTTACAACCAGTTCTCTGTGTGTGGCTTGGTGGACATGACAAGGGAAGGATATTGTAAAATCTCCAGTCAGAAGTTATATATTATAGTTCTCTGAACTACTCAGAATTTCTGCTACTGGTTCTTCAGAACTCATCCGAACCTGCTGAATACCACCTCTGCTTATTATCTAATTTACGACTCCTTGTAGCTGGACCTCTTCTGTGATCACATGAACACATTTTTGGGTGAATGGCAACCAGGCCACATGTACGACCATTTGCAGTATTCCACAATCATGTGACCATGATTTTCAGCATTTTTTGGGTTTGTGTGTGTGTGTGTCAGAATCTAGGGTTTATTTCTGGTTTACAGCAAAAAAGGTCCATTGGGGAAAATAGGTTTGCTTAACAACTGCTGCTTTCACTTAATGAATATTGTTAAAAAAAAATCATAAAATTGGCTGGCTTAACGACCACCATAATTTACAACCATAATTCTATGCCCAATTCCAGTTGTAATTTGAGGTCTACATGTTTAGGAAGGCCTTGCTTGTCCATAGATCTCCAAAGGGTATCATGTGATCCCAGGACATTGCACCTGTCATAAGTATGAACTGTTTTGTCATGCCCCTGGTGCAGACTCTGAGGCAGAGGAGGAACAGCCAACAGGGAGTGGAAGTGTGGCTCTGGAGGTTGTGGAGGAAGTTTGGGAAGGGTAGAGGCCGGCTGAGCAGTCAGAGGAGGAACCAGGCCCATCCCCTATCCATCCTAGGGCACGCAGAGAGGAGAGGATAAGGGAGAGACATGGTCTACTCAGGAGGAGAGGGTCTTGAACCTCTTCATGGGCTGCAGCTGTGACAACTGAATAAGAGGATGGACATGTTTACGTGTGAACGCTGGAAACAAAGCATGGAATTATCTTTAGTTTATGGTTTCTTTCTGAGTTTGGCGTCCTTCCCAATGTGTGTTCTGTTATCTGCGGACATCTTCCAGCCCTTATCTTGCCTGGTTTGTGTTGCTTTTTTCCTCCTTCTCGTAAATGTTTGTGTGGGAGTTTTTTGTCTTACGTCAAGGATATTTGAAGCTTGGAAGCAAAGTGAAGCAATAAAAGGGGCTTCACCGGGTTTTGTGACTGTGTTTGTGTTGTATTCCACCCTGGGTCATCATACAGTTTCAATGCCATTGTAACTTTGTACGGTCACCAAACAAATTGTTGTAAGTCAAGGACTACTTGTACTAGAAGCCTCTTCACCGAATTCAAAATCCGAATGCCAATATTCCAAAAATATTTGGCCTATGTATTGTATGTTCACTATTTGCCATTCTTCTTTTTTCCATGTTTCTTCTGTGTTGCTTCTCAGCTACTAGAGAGCAGCTGAGAATAGGGAGTGTGATTATTTTATGGTACTTGACAAAATGTTTTTAAATTAGTTTGTGATGTCTGAGAAGTCTTAATGTTTGTTTTCCAAAATCATGGGTGTTGGTTATAATGTGCTTAGAAATCTATTTTGTGGTCTCTTGATTTTGAAGAATAACATTTGAAATGTCAAAAATATTTGGAGCATTTTCTGATGTTTGTGTAATGTCAGAAAATGCTTATGTACTCTTTGAGTCAATTGGTCTAAAATGAGTCTTATTTTCTTTTGTTTTTCTTTTTTTATCTTTGTGGATTAATTGTGAGTTTGTTGTTATATTATTTTTGAGTCTTGATTGCATGGTTAGAATAGGATCCTCAAGCATCTCCCCCCCATCCAATGTATATTATGAAAATAAAGATCTTGATTAGGCCAAATGTTTCTGTATTGTATATGTTAGTGTTTCTTGAATCAGCTGCTTGGAACAGAAGTCCAGATATCATCAATCCATCAAGTTGGAGAAATCTATTATCCAAAGCACCAGAAGGCAAGACAAGAAGCTATGGATGAAAACTAATCAAAGACAGAAGCAACCTGGAATTAAGGAGGAATTTCCTGACATTGAGAACAATTAACCAGTGGAACAGCTTGCCTCCAGAAGTTGTGGGTGCCCCAACACTTGAGGTTTTAAAGAAGAGATTGGACAATCATTTATCTGGAATGGTAGAGGGCTTCCTGTCTGAGCAGGGGGTTGGACTAGAAGACCTCCAAGGTCCCTTCCAACTGTATTATTCTGTTAGTCTGGTCTAAGTCCAACATGCTACGATATATGAGAAATCTATTAAATAATTTGAAAATATGATCCTTCCTTCCATTTCTGTTTATTTAAAATTGCACATAAGAAATTATGATATTAAATTGGAATTATGCTCTTCACAGATTATTTTGTAGCTGTGGTTTGTGAGCCATCTTTTGCAGAAACTTTCTTCACCATGCTATTTCATTTCTTCTCTTTGAGATTCTTAGATGGATTTGTGGATTGAGCAATGAATGCCTATGTACTGTCCTGAGGAAAAGATGGTGTATATCTCTCTCATTGTACCCATTGGACTGGTCAAAACATTCTTTTCCTCCTAACAATTAAGTATAAAAGAAACAGGGGAAAAAAAAGGCAAGGACAGGATAACCATTTACTTGCTTCCTGAAATTACTAGTTAGTTTCTAGCATGTTATGTAGTGTCTTGAATGACATAAGGATCTATTCAAGGAGAAACAAAGTGGAGGGAGATACTTCAGCTAGGAATGCCTAGTATATTTTGTGTGTATTCTTGCACATTATATGATTCATTGCTATTTCTTAGATTTAGGATTCCTTTGTGTGGCATTCCAATAAAGGGTTTTCCAAGGCTACACTATTCATCTCTCTACTTCACTTACAAAGATAAATTGACTTAATTCTGTTGCTTTTTCTTTCTTTTTTATAGTGCTTTATTGTTGGGTTGTAAGCTGCCTAAGGTTTAGCCAGCCATGATAAGCCCTCCTGGATATAGAAGTTATGAGATCAATTGCAAGGATGTTAGAAAGATTACTCATTGCCTCCAAGAACTCCCATTCAAGTCTGATTGGGTGGTACCTGGCTGAAAGATATAGGATGGAGAGTCAATGAGTGATGAAAGAGAAACTCGATGGGAAATTGTAAATAATTGTAATTCAATGAATTGCACCGAGAAGATTGCAGCCCATGTAGAAAGGAAAAAGGTCTTCTTCACACAAGCAATTGGAAATAAGGGTGGAGGTTGGAGGATTTTGATGGGATCAAATCTCCAGACAAGAATGAAATTGTGGGGGAACTCTTAGAAGAAGTGGTACGAATACATGGAACAAAGACCTTTGTTGTCAAATTGATGCTGATACGGGGAAGAGTGAAACCCCTTTTTCTCCAGCATCAACCTTAAGCCTTTGTTCTAACATCCAGAGAAATTAGCCATTTCCCTCTTCATTCCAGAACTCATCCCTCCATGTTGCTCAGTCCCCAATTTGTTGAAAAAAAATGGGCATAACCCAGGAGACCTGTGAGTTGTTTTGCTTTTATTTAGCCAGCAGCCAAATACATAAGTGTGTAAACTATTTACAAGGTTTGGATCCAACACCGTGAGAGATAAATCTAGGAGGACAATGCATGTTTGAGTCTTCAACGTTTACCTGAAGTTTTCTCTATGTTCTTCTGGGTGAACTTCATTTCAAGTGCTTCATGGACGACCATACAGCTAAATACGTCCCCATTTTCCCAAACTGATGTAGAGATTGTGAGTTTGCTATACATGAAGTGGGAATTGCCTGTCTTTTCCTTCACAGCTGGGGTGTTGACATAGTCATCTTCTGAAATGCTATTGCCATTCTTTAGCCACTGGACATTTATATCCGCTGGCACAAAGCCACGAATAATGCAGGTGAGGATAAGCGAATTGCCAGGGATGGGAGGGTAGATATGGATGATGGGTGCCTTGCTCTTTTCTTTGTGAACATGGAAAGAAAAAAAAATAACATCACATATTTCATTTAGGATAAAGTAATGGAACTGGGTTCCCGTGTATGAAGTCGATTTATTGTAGATTGCCAGACTCTGAGGACTGGTTTACTTGTGAGATTGACAGATTGGTTACTCTCACTTACACAGAATTGACCTTGAGTTTATGTAGCATTGAAAATCCAAAATAGAACTTAATGTGGTAAAAGAAGCCCAGGCAAAATGGGGAATTAATATTAGGAAGATCGGACATAGAAGTCCTCTAAAGAGCTGAACTTCAAAACCCCACTTGGCTACATCATTTCACCTAGTCCGTCTCGCTTTTGGTCGGTGATGTGCCTGTGCTTTTGCTTGGAAGATTATTCCATCAAACGCTCTATAAGGATTTCCCCTTAGGCCTCCCCTACGATCCTCCAGTGCATCAAGAGGAAATCGAAGTCTATGCTGGGGACATTTCACATTGGGGATGGGATCATAGAGATTCTGTATCTCACTTTGTTCTAACTCCCAGCTTGAATTGGATCCAGGACATACTGTAAATAGTCCTGAATTCTCTAATAGTGTCATAGGCTCCTAGCAGTGCCAATATTCTACATTATGGCTGTGCAGAAGCAAGGGATGCCATATCAGTGGCCCCAGGTGCCATGATATTAAGGAAGAGAACAAGCGAAAGCTCCATGATTGGAGACTATTGACGTCAACTAAGCATTCTGTTCTATATCTCCAGCCTTGTGAATTGCAAATGTTCTCATTTGTGCTTGGAGAGCCACCTTGCTTCCTCCTTACCTCTCTTCTTGGAAATTGTCTTCACGATGGGACCAGGCAAACCTGGGTATTCTACCGAACAGGTGAAAGTCTCTCCTGATTCCCAATCATGGGCAGAAACAGGGAGGTGGCCGACAGCAGTGAAGGTCCCATTGTTTTCCTCGGTCACCGCCACCAATTCTGGATGTGCGGCGACTTCCTTCTCGCGTGACCAGATTATTTTCAAGCCCTCTTCCTGTTGTAGATTGACAACCACGCAAACAATCTTCGCATTTATGTTGATGTACAAATCTTTTGGTTGAGGGGGCAGAAGGTAGGTGGCAACCCCAGAGGAGACCTGACCGGTGGCATCTATGGATACAAAATTCATGTCAGTGCTTACATCCCCCTCCCTTCTCCCTTAGTCCCTTATTCTAATTTGTTCTCTTCTGTCTAAATCAGCTCTTGAGCTTCTGCAAGTAATATGTTGCCTGTTTTTACTTGTGAATTGTCAAGTGTATGTCCTATTGTCTGGACCCAACTGACTATGGCTTAGTGTTTCTCCCTTTCCAAAGACTTTACATTAAACCTAAAGCAAAGATCCCTCAGAATCATCTTTTAAAAGAAGATAGCATGTTATTAGTAAATACATATATAATTCAATATCTATAACCAAGTAACTGGAACAAGGACAAGCCAAAGGAACTGTTGTCTACTTGGACTACTAATTTATGGTGATTATCTGTAGCTTGGGTGCAGGATGAGGGTAAAAGTTTGTTCTTCAAGCTTGTGGGTTGGTTTCCAAATGTTTGACCCCGCCCAATCAACTTGCATAATTGGCCCCACCAGTTCACCTCCCAATGACCCTGACCCGATCACAAGAGCCATCATAAGATTCGCTAATGACTCACAGCTGACCCTCACTTGACACACCCATATACCTGAAGCCCTTATAAACAGAAGAACAATGACATCCCCTAAACCCCACTGAAGATGTTACCTGGCCTGGTAATGAAATGTTCAGAAACCAAACCACAAGCTTGGAAAACAAACCTCCTCCCTCCAATAATATGTCTCCTAAGATGTTGTCCCATGGTCTGGTTGTTCTACTTATTGCTAAATTGCTCATTCCTATCTCTAGGTCCTTCATATTCATGATGAAATGCAGACTGTGGTTTGTATAATGGGGAATGGACAAAGAATCAGACATCAAGGTGGAGGGTAGCTAATCCTTTTATGAGACCTTCCCTCTTATAGTGAAATCATATGGAATAATATGGGTAGTATTCCATATGTTGGTCTATCGTAATTATGGAATTTTCCTCTTTTGAACATATGAATCTTGCTTCATCTATGCTGTGCCCGAAAAATTGCTATAGGGATTTTCTTGAATACCTAAATATTAGATAGCAATGAAATTTATTATGTTAATGAAGTTTATTTGGAAATGGTATGGATTTCACTATAAGAGGGAAGGTCTCATAAAAGGATTGGCTATTCTCCTCCTTGATGTTTGATTCTTTGTCCATTCCCCATTATACAAACCACAGTCTGCATTTCATCATGAATATGAAGGACCTAGAACTACTCATTTCAAAAGATCTAAGCCCCAGAGCTCACTGTAACAGCATTGCCAAAAAGGCATTAACAGTTGTTAACCTATTTTTGCGAAGCTTCTTCTCTGGTAACATTGAACTGCAAACCAGGGCATACAAAATCTTCCCCAGACCAATTCTCAAATGCAGCTCATCTGCCTGGAATCCACACTGTATAACAGACATTTATACAATTGAGCAAGTCCAGAGGTATTTCATGAGAAGAGGACTCCACTCCTCTGCTCGCAATGCTACCAGGCTGGAAGTTTTGGACCTGGACAACCTAGAACTATGCTGCCTATAGTCTGATCTAAGCTTAGTACACAAAATTGTCTGCTACAATGTTCTACCTGTCAATGACTACTTCAGCTTCATTCACAATAACACATGGGCAAACAATAGATACAAACTCAAATTAAACAGCTCCAAACTCGATTGCAGAAAACACAACTTCAGCAACTTGCTACGTCCTCAAACCCCCAAAACTTGAACCTTAAACTGACTATCGTGGAGCTCACTCCATTCCTAAGAGGTCTGTAAGGGGGCGTGCATAAGCGTACCACCGTCCCTGTTCTACTGTTCCCATTTATTCGTACTCATTCATTATGTATATACTTATAGCTGTTTATACTTATGTTTATATGTTATGTTCATACTTATACTTGTTTTTCTCATACATGTTTGGCAAACTAAAGTAAATAAATAAATGATTACCTTCACATTTCCTGGTTCTGCTTTTCGTCCTTGTTTGGGATGCTTCGTGGGTTACCTGGCAGTAGTAAGTATTTCCTTGCAACCAATCTGCTTGGGTGATGTTGACGACACTGTTGGTACTGAAAGTGTACTTATTTGCATCACGCCTGGGAGGTTCAGTGTAGGGATCCAGTAATCCAGAGAGGCTGCCTACCAGCCAATCAACTTTAATATTTTTGGGGTAGAAATGCTCAATGAAGCACACCAGTAATATGTTTCCATAACTGCCTTTTGAGTTGCAAGAAGAATGGAGCAGATGGACTTTAGGAGCTACCGGTTCATGGGCTTCACATCCTGTGGGCATTAAGAGTGACTTAATGTGTTTAAGGATGACCTACGTGTTATCGCTTGAAGTCTCTTCTGATTTAAATGACCTTCTTAGAAATATTGAACAACAACAACAACAACAAAAAGACCAATGAAAGACTGATTGCATTAATTAGCAGACTCTAAAATAAAGCAGTCCTTAATTAATAATGTGGGATGCAGTGGCTCAGGGGCTAAGACGCTGAGCTTGTTAATCAGAAAGGTTGGCAGATCGGTGGTTCGAATCCCCAGCGCCGTGTAATGTAGTAAAACTCCTGTTACTTGTCCCAGCTTCTGCCAACCTAGCAGTTTGAAAGCATGTAAAATGCAAGTAGAAAAATAGGGACCATTTTGGTGGGGAGGAAATAGTGTTCCGTGCTCCTTCGGCATTTAGTCATGCTGGCCACATCACCACAGAGATGTCTTCAGTTTTGTAACAGAGCACTGACAGCACTGACTCTTCAGTTTTGTAACAGAGATGAGCACCACCCCTTAGAGCTGGAAACAACTAGCACAAAGCAAGGGGAACCTTTACCTTTAATTAACATTAATATTTAAGTAATTATTATTAATATTTAATTAATTATTATTAATAATAATATTTAATTATTATTAATTTTTAATTAATATTAATAACTATAGACCCCTCACATCTTGGACATAAATTGTTTCAACTTCTAACCCCAAAACAACACTATAGGGCACTGTACACCAGAACAACTAGACACAAGGACAGTTTTTCCCCCTAATGCCATCACTCTGCTAAAAACTAATTCCCACAACAGTGTCAAACTATTTCTCATCCTTGGGTGTCCAATCACACTTGGCCAATAAAGAATTCTATTCTATTCTATTCTATTCTATTCTATTCTATTCTATTCTATTCTATTCTATTCTATTCTATTCTATTCTATCCTATCCTATCCTATCCTATCCTAAACAAGGGGATAAACAGTGCAGATTTTCCAACTGGGTGCTTTTGAATTAATAAAGGTCAGAATTCCTAGCGCTTTTAAGAAAAAATACGTTTGGTGGGCATCTCTATCAAAATGTAGGCAGCAATTTCTACGCATACATTATTTGGAACCTGCAGGATTTCCTTCATATCTGCATCAGAGGTGGTATTCAGCAGGTTCTGACCCATTCTGGAGAACCGGTAGCAGAAATTTTGAGTAGTTCAGAAAACCACCAAATGCCACACCTCTGACTGGCCCTACCCCCATCTATTCTCTGCCCCCCAAGTCCCAGCTGATTGGCTGGGTCTTCTGTGGTTGCCCTGCACAAGAGAACGGAGCTGGAAAGCAGGTAAATAGGGTGAGGAAGGAATGGGAATTTGCAGTATCCTTCCCCTGCCATGCCCACCAAGCCATGCCCACCAAGCTATGCCCACCAAGTCATGCCTCGCCCACAGAACCGGTAGTAAAATTTTTTGAATCCCACCACTGGGTCAGTTATTTTGAAAAACAAAAAACTGGCAGCTTTTTAAATTTGCTAATGCAATTAATGCTTTAGAGAATGTTAAATCAACCTCCCAGAGTCAAATTAGATGCAGCTCAAAAGCCTTTAGAGGGAATCATGTCAATTAAAAGCAAACAAATATATACTTTCAGGACTGCCATATTTCACCCAGGTAGGTTTAATTTTTTACCTTAGCAGCTGCTATTTCGGTAAAATTAAAAACATGACCATTATGTAAAGAGTTTGGGACCAACTAAATGCTTAGTTATGTTTGAAGTGGTCCCTTAATATTTGAAAGATGTAGATTTTTAGTCTTCTCATTAGCTGTTAGCTGATTATGGAAAGTTGTGCAACATGGAAATTTGTCTTCTGCCATCTTAAATTCCACATGCCATTTCTCTTCCTTTCAAGATTAATCTCAGGTTTTGTGGGCAGAGGTTTAGCAATGTTGCTTCTTTTTGAGCACCGAAGGTGGTTTCATCCCAGATTTTCAACGCTGAACTAAGCTAGGGTGGCGACTTTATTTTTATCTATTTTTACAAGACTTTCCTGCATCTCGAAGTTGAGGTTTTCACAACTAACAGAAGACATCTGGAGAAGAGGGTCACCAAATGGTGTTGATTTTGAGAGAAGCTAATCTCTGAATCCCCCAACCCCCCTTTTAAAATCTTTTCTTACTTGATGCTAAGGATGAAGAAACCGTGTTTCTTAGAGCTGCATTTGCTCTTTTGTTAAGATGTTGATTCAGACACACCGAGGTTTGGAATTTGTAAGACCTTTGCATCCTACTATTCATGATGTTGACTCAATTGTCATAGTATCCTCAGTGGAAACGTGTTATCTGATACAATATAGAATAGATAGAATACTTTATTGGCCAAGTGTGATTGGACACACAAGGAATTTGTCTTGGTGCAAATGTTCTCATTGTACATTAAAAAAGATACATTTGTCAAGAGTCAAGAATCATAAAGTACAACACTTAATGATA
>JANHFN010033198.1:0-12406 GCA_032468175.1 Toxicocalamus goodenoughensis
AGCTAACATGACTGGAGGAGGAATTCTGGGAGTTGAAGTCCACAAGTCTTAAAGCTGTCAAGTTTGAAGACTCCTGATTTATGTATTTTGGGTGTATACAATTCCCTTTGATTTGTAGAAACCTGTAGATTACTGCTACCAACCCATGAAATCAATCTATTATGCTTACCTTGTGTACTAAGAAGGCATTATGTTGTAACATATTTATGTTTTGACCACACATAGGGTCTTGTCCTTCTGTATAGAACAAGGCTTTTAACTCCATCTATGAGCAAATCATGTAAGAAAGAGATCAGTCTTTGACTGTCATAACTATTATCTTCAGTTTTTTAAAAATTAATGGCATTAAAAGTGGAACTTAGAAATATGAAAGAAATATTACAAAAACAAGGTGAAACGCTGGGCTTTGCTTTACAATTCATTGAAAATGCGATTGCAGAGTAGGAACAACAAAGAAAAAGGACAGAAGAGGAGGTGGAGCAAATCATAGAAGGGACCATCTTTAATTACCATCGAGAACAAAGAATTTTGGAAAGAAAGAGGAAAAGAGTTGGAAATAAATATTGGAGATTTGGAGAATTGAATAAAAAGGGAAATATCCAGAAAATTAAAAAAAGGGAAAAAGAATCAGCAGAAATTCAAGAGCGGAAGGGAATTATAAATAGAGAGGGGGACAAAAACTGGAGTGAAAGAATAACAGGGAAAATACAAGGGGAAAGAAGGGATAAGAAACAGGCCTTGGGAACAAACAAATATGGGATCTTTTTTAAATGGGAAAAATTGTTTAATTAGATATAGAGATAATGGCTGATTGATATTTGGAGAGGGGATTCTGCAAGGTGCTGGAGGGTAACATAAACAAATTTGCAGTTGTGAAATGGGGACATATAGATTGATAAGATGGAAAATAGAATTGTTATTTTTTGATAATGGAATTCAATGCTCTTTTCGTTTATGCATAGAGATAATTGTAACAAATAATGGAATACGTTTATTAAATATATTGAAATACCTTAAATACACTGAAATAAATGAAATGATATGGGAGGAGAGCTGAAATGGAATTAACATCAGGGTTTAGGATTAAATGAATAGATTAATATGTCCTTTTTTCCTGAAATTGTAGATAAACCTTATGAAATTAAAAAGGGGAAACCATGCAGAATCTGATTTCTATATGTTATGTAGTTTTAAATGGGATTATTAATTTTAAAGTTTTAGGTAATAAAATGTTAAACATTTAATGGGATTTAATAAAGGGAGATAATTAATGAATATGTAACTGAGAGGTGGCAGACTTAAACTGATATTTTAAGGGCGAAATCAATTTATAGAAGGAGTGTTATTTATCAGAATTTAAGAGGAATATACAAATGTGACAGTTAAAAGTACTAAAGTATAATAATTATGAAGTTAATATATGTGACTTAAATAATGAGATAAGCATTTGGAATAATATAATAAAATAGAGAATGTATAAAAGCATTGTTAAGATAAGAAATTGAATTTCAAAAATTGAATATGTAATTATGGTCATATTTGTATGTATATGTGAAACCTGTAATCATGCTGTTCATAAAAAGAGATGTTAAAATGTGGAAAACTGAATAAAACTTGTTTTTAAAAAAATGCTCTCTATGGTGCAGTGGTAGAAGATCACCAGCAGTTTTTCATTCAGTTTTTCATTCGGTTAGCTGCAGCATCCATGTGCGCAGCCATCTTGAAAACCGTTTTGCTAAAAGGTTTTGCTAACCTTTAAAATATAGCAGTCTCTGGGGTGTAGCTATTAAGGCATTTTTGTTCCTCTGACTTAATTTCTACTGACAAGGATTATATTTAAATAGAATACACAATCCAGACATTCTTCAAAATATGGCCTGAAAGCAATATTCTCAGTGCATTGCTGAGAAGAAGGATCCAATTAAAATATGCCACTGTTCTCTGAATAGGAAAGTACAGCAGTTAAGCATAGATCATCATGAATAAATATTTATTCCCCAATAATTGTTCACTTCTGTACTGAAAATGGATCTTCTCTTTTGCTATTCTTGACAGTCAGAGCATGTGCTTCTGTGAAGATTACAGTTTGAATTAGAAGTAAAAAATTAACACAATGCCTTCTCAGCTAAAGAGCTAAATGGGTGGTCTAGAGAAATATAACTTTAATTCAGAGGTTTTTTTTTAACTTCTTGAGATGTAGACATCATGACTCATTGGCTAATTAATTTGGAAGCCAGACTAACACCTACAACAGTGTTTCTCAATCATGGCAACTTTAAGATGCGTGGACCTCAGCTCCCAGAATTTTATATGTTGAAGTTCACACATCTTAAAGTGGCCAAGGTTGAGAAACACTGGTCTTGGAAGTGAGTGTTGATCACATGGGTCATGGGTATTCCTCTGATTTGTTGGTATATCTGTTCATTGAACTGAAAGTAGGTGGTCAAGCAGAGGTTGATGAGGTCCATAGGCTTAGCATACATGCTTTGTGTATTTGGCTAGGTCAGGTGTGTTGTGTAGTATTGCTGCCATGGTTTATTTCACTAGTTCACTAGTTCTGGGTGTAAACAGTGCTGTGATAACAAATGAAACTATATTTTCATCTTCTATTTTTAGGTCTTATATTTTTCTGTAGACTCTATAGTGGAGAGTTGATAGAATATTCACTCTGTTCTGTTAAATATCCAAAGTTTTGTGTAGATTCTTTGGTTGCATTGTGTGTCGGACTCTCTGGTAACAATACAACAGTACAAAAATGCTTATCAGGCTTGTGTATTTTGAGGCATCCATAGAATTGTAGCATGATAGGTCTACTACTTTTCATTTAGTTCTTACAGTTCTTCTTTTGTGATTTGATCTTTCTTGATTAGATTGTTGAAGGTTCACTTGATCAATTTGTCCAGTTTCTCTATTGGATTGATGGGATGTAGTTTTCTTTGTTTTCCAGTGATTCTTTGGCTTTTTGTATGTATTGTGTTCTGTCCGTGATAATCATAGTTTGGCCTTTATCTGTTGGGAGATTGGTGATGGTTTGGTCCTTCTTTAGGTTTTGAGAGCTGATCTGACCTCTGCTTTGAGCTGAGTCTCAAAATAGCCTCAGTCAAGGGTTGACATGGACATGACATAAGATGTCTGAATGGTGCTAATGATCTTTTAGTATGTATGTGTTGCTTGCAAGTTATTGCCTGAATTTTACATTATTTTCCCCAAATGAAATTCCATGGAAGAAGGATTTCAAATATTTTAAAGAGAGATATTTTATAATATACAGGTAGAGCTCACTTATCTATCATCTCATTTAGTGACTGTTCAAAGTTATAAGTGTAACAAAAAAAACCCCAACAACTTTGAAACCCATCCTCACTTTTATGACTGTTACAGAATCCCATGAGGACAGGATCACCATTCAGGCACATTGTAACTAGCACACATTTACACCCCATGATCAATGACCATCATTCATGTGCTTCACAACCAGCTTGCAACAAGCAGAGTTAATGGAGAATGCAAAAGCAAAATTGCAAGTCGTGTGGTCACATGGTAGGTATTGCACTTGATGACCAAAGCAGAAGTGAGGTTGTAAGTCTGTCATGCTTGCATGATTTTCTGCTTAGTGCCTATGGTGCTTAGTGATGGAATTGTCATTGTGGTTGCTAAGTGAAGACCACCAATACTTCATGCAAGCATTTGCAATTCAAGTGATGATTCCTCTGACTATCAATCATCCCTTCAAGTTTACAGGATGTGGCATATAATAGAGATTTGTATGAGAAAATTCTAATTTATCAAATTAACTTTACTTCAGCTAAGTATACATCCTTGAAGTATTCTGGCAGGCCAAAATATCTCTTTAGGAGGCTTTCACTAAAGCTTATTATAGCTGGTAACCCTGAAGCTGCAATTGAAGCACTTCTTTCAATCATTTTTGAACCTCCTCTAAAAAGTCTTCACTTGGCTATGGTCAAGGATGTTGAAGAACAAAGCCCTCCCTATTCACCAGGACTATCCACAGTCCATCACAAGATTGAAATCCCATAAGCCGGCATGGAAAACAGCTACTCTCTTAACATCCACCCAGTTTAATCCTGATAATTCCTGGAGAGAGAAATGGTCTGAGTTTCCTTCTTATGGCCTGACCTTTAGTGATCCTTCTACCAAACCACCTGGTTTTAATCAACCTCGCTCTATCTGGATGAAATTGAACAGAAGCAGATGTGACACTGGAAGAAGTGCCTCTGCCCTATACCAACAGGGCTGGAAAGATTCTCCTTGTTGTGACTATGGTGCTAATACACAAACTATTAAATGTATTGTGCAAGATTGCCCATGCCATGCATTCTCTGGTTCCTTAGAAGATCTGCATGATGCAATGTCAGAGGTGATTGCCTAGATAGCTGAGCTGGACATCCATTTATGAAGCCACTGCCATACCCCCGTAGAAGTTTTTTTAATATAATTATGTGGAGAGTGCATATATGTTTACTTGTCTTTGATGTTTCCCCATCATACACTAAATAAATAATACCAATTCCTCTTATAGACACGTAGACCCTGGAAAGAGGTTAATTCATTTGCTAGGTTAGGTATGGAAGTGTTAATGTAGCCCAGATGTAGAAATTATTATAGGAGAAAGAGAATCTGATGGCTTCACATGGCTTTGGGTCGTGATTCAACACTTTATGTATTTATCTCATGTCATCCTTTTAGTGGATAAATTTGGCCCTTAGACTATTTAAGTACACAATTTAAGCTTGCTTAGGGGGAAAAAAGATCATTGCCAAAATAGGACTTAGATGTAGCAAAATTCAGAACCTCTCAAATAAGCTATTTTAATGGGCACTGGTTCTTTTCCATAAATTGTTTTTCTGAAATAACATGGCTGGGAAGTTCTCTTTGGAAATCATGTGAATTCTCTTATGTAAACTATTTTAAGATATCAAGTCCACGGACTTGCAAAATATGAGATGAGCTAAATCCAGCACTCAAGTCAGATAGCATCATGGATAAAGTCAGACCAAAGTCAGGTTGTCTGAATTAATTTAAAAGATGACAAGTCAGGTCCTAATAAATCATAGCAACAATGGTCAATTCAGGTCAAAATAAGTTGGTGGCATAATGTTGGCAGACTTTGTAGAGCAGGGGTGTCAAAGTGCTGGCCCATGGGCTGGATGCATTACATGCAGGCCATGCCCACCCCAGCTCTGCAAAGGGGAAAAATCACAATATATCATGTAATGACAACGTAACGCTGCAAGTTGGACACCCATGTTGTAGAACATCAAAGGTTACAAGTACAGTTTATATGAAACCTGGCTCAAAAGCAATAACTGTGAGAGGGAGCTTGGAGTCCTGATAAACAATGACTTGAATGTGCGGCAGCAGCCAAGAAAAGCTAATACAATCCTTGGTTGTATAAACAGAGGCATAGAATCAAAATCACATGAAGTATTAGTGTCGCTTTATAAATCCTTAGTAAGACCACACCTGGAATACTGCATCCAGGTTTGGTCACCACATTAAAAAATGATGTTAAGATTTTGGAAAACATGCAAAGAAGAGCAACTAAGATGATTAAAGGCCTAGAGACAAAAATATATGAAAGAACAGTTGCAGGAATTGGGCCTGGACTGTCTTAGAGAAAAGAAGGACTAGGAGTAACATGATAGCAATATTCCAGTATTTGAGGGGCCACCACAAAGAAGAAGGAGTGAACTTATTTTTCAAAGCACCAGAAGGCAAGGCAAGAAACAATGGATGGAAACTAATCAAGGAAAAAAGCAACCTGGGGTTAAGGAAAAACTTCCTAACAGTGAGAACAATTAATTGGTGGAACAGCTTGCCTTCAGAAGTTGTAGGTGCTTCATCACTGGAGGCTTTTAAGAAAAGACAGGGCAGTCACTTGTTTGAAATGGTATAAGTTCTCCTGTTTGAGCAGGGGGTTGGACTAAAAGGCCTCCAAGGTCCCTTCCAGTTCTATTCTGATTCACCATCAGGACCTTGGATAGCTCCTGATACACATTACTAGTTGCATTGGGTACAAAGATGTTGCTTCAGCAATGAGCTGGGGACAGTTGCAATTTTTAAAACTGCTGGCAGGAATCTCAAAAAGCCCTCCCCCTCAGTCAGTCTAACCACTATTAGATGTCTAAAGGGGACTAATTTATGATTCTACAAGCTCATTCTTTTAAACAGTTGTTCTTTAAGTCTATAGTTAATAAGAAACTCATATAAGACTGAAGGCGACTATGAAGATTTTAAGAACTCTTCTTGGAGTTCTAGTTAGACATCTCAATTTCATCTATTTTTCAGTGGAATTTGGATGTAGGGGAAATATGGTAACTGGGATCACACAAATGCTTAGCTGTAAACCTGGATCAAGAAAACAGTATATCAAGCAATGGTGGTGCAGTGGCTAGAGTGCAGTCCTGGAGGCTACTTCTGCTGCCAGCTGCCTGCCTGCAATTTGGCAGTTTGATTCTCACCAGGCTCAAGGTTGACTCGGCCTTCCAACCTTCCAAGGTGGGTAAAATGAGGACCCAGATTGATGGGGGCAACATGCTGACTCTGTAAAACCACTTAGAGAGGGCTGTAATGCATTGTGAAGCGATATATAAGTCTACACTAAGTGCTATTGTTATCTACATAGTACATCATGCTCTCCAAAAAAAATCACATTATTAGTATGACGTTCTATTTTATGATGTTCTTGACAAATGTGTCTTTTCTTTTTTTTATGTACACTGAGAGATCAGAGATGGTATTCAGCAGGTTCTGACAAGTTCTGGAGAACCAGTAGTGGAAATTTTGAGTAATCCAGAGAACCGGCAAATACCACCTCTGACTAGAGATTTTTACAGTAGCAGCCCACCAAGCCACACCCACAGAACCGGTAGTAAAAAATATTGAATCCTACCACTGGAGAGCATATGCATCAAGACAAATTCCTTGTGTTTCTAATCATACTTGGCCAATAAATAATTCATTCATTCATTCATTCGTTTATATGTAAACTGTTTAGAGTGGGCTATGAAGTGGTATATAAGTCTAACTGCTATTGCTATATAATATACAACTGGCTGAGTTTCTCATTATATCCTGAATCATAAGCTATCCAGCCCTGTTGTAAGAACCAGGGCAATTGTGGCTTAGCTAGATTGAGAGCAATTTCTTGTCAGGAAGTAATTACAAATAATCCCTGACTCATGACCTCAATTGGGACCAGCATTTTTATTGTTAAGCAAGGCATCTGTTCAGTGAGTCACTGCCAATTTTAATTTTTTTTTGTATGTGAAATCACTGAAGTTGTTAAGTGAATTATGCAGTTATTAAGAGAAGGGAAGGTTACAAATGGTGATCGCACTGCAACTGTGGTAAACACACATTGGTTGCCAAGTGCCCAAATTTTGATCACATGACTGTGGTGATGCTGCAATGCCCAGAAGTGCAGGGACTAGTCATAAGTCACTTTTTTCAGTGCCATTATAACCTCAAACAATTATTAAACACAAGGCTGTAGGTTAAGCACTACCTGTAAGCCAGTGGTGGGATTCATATTTTTTTACTACCAGTTATGTGGCCTTGGCTTGGTGGGCGTGGCAGGGGAAGGATACTATAAATCTCCAGTCAGAGGTAGTATTTGCCAGTTCTCTGAACTGCTCAAAATTTCCACTACCGGTTCTCCAGAACTGGTCAGAACCTGCTGAATACCACCTCTGCTGTAAGCCGTAATACTTGATGATTCTAAACTTTAAAAGATGAAGTGTATATACTGTATTTTTTGGACTATAAGATGCACCCCCCCCAAAAAAAAAAAGTAGATGGAAATGCCTGTACGTCTTATAGAGCAAATACGGGCCTGTTTTTACCCTCTCCGCATCCAGAAGCACTCTGTCAGCCAAAAATGGGCCCGTTTTTAGCATCCAGAGGCCTCTGCAGTTAGCATCAGGGAGACTGAAAACAGGACACACAGAGGGTTTGGGAGGCCAAAAGCAGGCCCATTTTTGGCTGACAGAGGGCAAAAACAGGATGTGGGGTGGCATAAAAAACTATTTTTTTCTTGTTTTCCTCCTCTAAACGTAGGTGCGTCTTATGTTCTGGTGTGTCTTATAGTCCAAAAATATGGTATTTCTCCAGTAATATCATGGACCATAAATTTTTTATTGGTGTAACATTTGTGCATGATAAAAGGAGAAGTATAAGCAACTCACTTTTCTTCTATTGTTTTTCCATTAGAACCCAATGCTATAATATAAATGGTTATTCCACTTAGTTGCACTTTGGTATGGGAGAAGGCTCCTGAGAGTACTATGGCTAGTCAAGAAAACAAACCAATGGATTTTTGTTTTGTTTTGCTGACCTCAAATGGAACAAGATTTTTTATTCCCTATCCTCTCTTTTATCCGTATTTCAGGAAGTGATGCTAGAATTTGCTCTGTAAATTCTGAATATTGTAATCCTATGACAAACAGGATTGAGGAACAGTAGTACACAATATACCAAGATAAAACTTATTAATTAATTACATTTATATGTCCCCCCTCTTGCTATTGAAATGACTCTGGATGGCTTATTGAACTAGTTTAGTCATATTTGTTTGTTTATTTCAATTTGTATGGGCATCTATTTTTGCATGACCCTATATTTATATAATTAATACATTGATAATTTGACTAAAATGAACTTTTAAATGGATTATCCATAAAGCTATGTCCTATTAGTCTCCTGTTGAATTTGAAACTATATCAGCTCTCTTCACCCACCCCTGTCCCCTTCTTCACAGAGTAGAGTTATATTGAAAAAATAGGACAGCTAATTCAAGACTTCCAAAGACTTTATTTTCATTAGAATTACATATGACTGTGACTTGACTAAAGAGGTCAAGATTCAGCCTAAGGCTAACATTTTTCAGTAGAGTGTACAGCCTTTAGCATTCAGGTGAGAAATGTTCATGATAATAAATAACAGTGTTAATCCCTGACTTAAAATGTATCACTGTACTCATCTTTTATACATGCTAAACCTCAATAAGCTGCATATCTTCTAATATGTTGACTTTAAAAGTAGTTTCAAGATTAGAGGTCTTGTTTGAAGAGTATTAGCATGGGTAGTATGTCTGTGGTAAAACCAGACTGTGGTTGTGCTTGTGGTATACTGGTCAAAGTATGTCAAAATTATTAATATTTACATGACCATTACCAAGGAATGATGCATGTTGCAAAACCTGGTAACCTAGTTTAGTCTTTCTCACTAAAAAATGTTAGCTGTAAACCTCAATTGTCCAAATTCGTGATAGGTTACAGAGACCAATGTTGATGAGCTGATTAGGTGACAATCATGGCAAACAAAGGATTTGACTTAGAAAGTAAACAGAGTTAAAAGTGTCATGGTTCAGGATTCAGATTTTCATCCTGAAGAAGCTGCGCCTGCTGAACTTGTGGAGTGTGAACCTCAGAAGGTACCAAACTGGGAATTACCAGAGGCTGATCAAACATAAACTTCATCATAAGAGCTGGACCTGTCTGATCATGCTCGAAGGTCCCTTCCAGCCATATGATTCAGTGATTCCATAAGAATAAGTATTACAGATATTCCTCATTTAGTGACTGCCTCATCTGATGATCGTTTGCTGTTACAATGGAGATGAAAAAGTAATATTATGATCAATCCCCACATTTATGACTTTTGCAGGTCTTAAAGCAAAGGGGACATGGTAGCTCAGTGGCTAAGAAGCTGAGCTTGTTGATCAGAAAGGTCAGCAATTTGACGGTTTGAATCCCTAGCACCTCATAATGGAGTGAGCTCCTGTTACTTGTCCCAGCTTCTGCTAACCTAGCAGTTTGAAAGCATGTAAAAATGCAAGTAGAAAAATTGGGACCACTTTGGTGGGAAGGTAACAACATTCTGTGCGCCTTTGGCATTCAGTCATGCCAGCCACATGACCACGGAGATGTTTCCAGACAGCATTGGCTCTTTGGCTTTGTAACAGAGATGAGCACCACTCCCTAGAGCTGGAAACGACTAGCATGTATGTGCGAATGGAACCTTCACCTAATCAGTCTAAAACTATATCTTTCTAAGCTATTTGATACATCCTGAGAGATTCTAGCATATAGTTACCTTGAACCTCTTTCCGCTACCTCCAGCTCAGGGTTGTGCAGTCTCGTTATCTGAGTCTCCTGCTGGGAAACTTCTGGGTTGACAAAATCTTCCCCTTTTGCTATGCTAAGGATGAAGCATGATTCACAGATGACAGCAATTGCTATGTCAGATCCAAACAAATCACATTTCAGAACAATACTTCTGTGAACCAGTCTATATCAAAGAAGAGATGATATTTTCTATCTCTACCCAAGCAATTACTCAACACTTACATAAGATTATTGACATTAGATTATTTATATAACTTAGAGCGTTGAAATAGAGAATAGGAAAAAGATATCATATCAGTCTTAATTACCATTTAGAATATCAATATGACAAAACATTGAAATTGTGGGTTTTTTTTCATTCAAAACTGAGTGTAACATTAAAAACATACTGAAACTCATATCAATGTATTATGTAATAAAAGTTTGGGTCTTAAGCTAATTATTTGATACTAAAATCTCCATTGTATCATTACTGTTTCCATATATACACATACATACTGTCAAGCTATAGAAAAATCAGGAGATCCAGACAGTTCAAATGGGTATAATATTTATTACAAGCTTAAGCTGACTACAAGGACCTTAACAACTAACGGACAAGAGAAATTAGCAGGAGATAGGAGTAAAAGGAAGGCAAGGTGTGCTGGACCTAGTCTCTTGTGGGCATCATGGGGCTTTTTGACTAATGACAAATAATTCATCTGATGGAGTTGCATGCTGTTATGAAAAATGTTTTTAAATCAGTTTGTTTTCTTCTGAAGCATGGCAAGATGATGATTCCTGGACTTCGATGGGAAGCAGAGGGTTTTCGTGACAGTCTAGAATGAGTCAGATAATATGGAAGGTTCACATTTGTTTTCTGACAGACGCTGTTAAGGATAGGTGAAAAACAAAATGGCATTTTGAATTGAAAGGGACTGGAATAATGGTTTTTGCTAATTATATTGCCTGCTTCTGAAGAATGGAGTGAGA
This sequence comes from Toxicocalamus goodenoughensis, assembly GCA_032468175.1. NCBI lineage: Eukaryota > Metazoa > Chordata > Lepidosauria > Squamata > Elapidae > Toxicocalamus > Toxicocalamus goodenoughensis. The sequence continues at coordinate 11,121 of JANHFN010033198.1, forward strand.
AGGGACAGACATTTAAGGGCCTGCTCAGCAAAAGAAGCAAGAAGCCTTATCAATGCACTAGGAGCAGGCTTGTCACATTTTGAAGTAACCCTGTGAACTTCCAGGACTTCGAGCTTGTTTTCTTGCAGATGTTTAATTACTCAAATTAGGTAACATCATCAGTGGTAGTCCTGATGATGTTAGTTAATTTGAATAATGAAACATCTGCAAGAAAACAAGCTCAGAGTCCTTCATCAGGACTACCACTGATGATGTTACGTAGTTTGAGTATTGAAACTTCTCCAAAAAAGTAACCAAACTCAAGGATCCCTTATTTCATCCCTGAGCTACAAATATTCTCCTTTATTGATACTTCCAGGACTGATGCTAGAGTAAAACTGGTTTCCCACCTTATTCCAACATCTTCCTCATTGCAACATGCTGGCACTGAACAGAATGCCTCTATAGATAAATTCATGGTCCACAATTTATTTAATTGTGGCCCTGCAAAGTATTGTGTTTGTGGTACGAATACTAGGACTGCACTCTTTAATAGGATAATCGCTATTCTGGGAAAGAGTATGAAGTAATATATCTGGTAATATGTAAACTCTCCCAAAACAAAACACTAAGAAGACCGGCATATGAAAAGTAAAGTTATAAGCCTTCTGTGACTCTTTTAAACAGTTTCTCACATAGGCCAGCCTTGCTCTTAGTTGAAGTGCGTGTACTGTCCCCAAGGGCACTTCCTGAGAGAAAGTGTTGGTGGATGATGCGACATGGCCTTAACAAAACTAACCCTCAATTCCCTCTCCTATTCTCCTCGCTCTTCTTATTATTAGTGTTGAAGAAAAGCTTGAGTTGATTTCTGTATTGATACACCATTTTGTCTTTTCTCACAGTTAGCAAAATGTCAGCACCTAACTTGTGCTGCAAAATTCATTGATACTATGTTAAAGACACATCAAGTTATACACAGTAATGTTCGAGCTGACTAAACTGAAATGTAAGGGAGAGGGACTATCCCAGTTTACATCTTAAAGCAGCCTTTGAAGCATGATGCTTCTTTGGATGGAAAGGTAGTTCTCAAAAGAAAAAGGGAAAAGGAAAAACTAATCATAGTGGGTACAAACACAAGGTCAATGAATTGTCTGTAATGTGGCTGTGTGAGCTGTTCAACAAAATCGTTTCAACGGGAAAAGTGCCGCACGACTGGTACCGTAGCACCAATGTTCCGATCTGGAAGGGAAAGGGCAGCCCAGCGGACTGCTCCAACTACAGACCAGTCAGGCTACTGTCACACACAA
>JANHFN010033773.1:0-12365 GCA_032468175.1 Toxicocalamus goodenoughensis
CTCTCTCTCTCTCTCTTTCTTTCTTTCTTTCTGAGAGTTGTAATTAAAGAACAGCAGGAAAATCATCCAATCAAATTGATCTCTTTTCAGTATTCCTTAATTAGTATGACAAAAGGTTTGGACGGAGTAAGGACTCATGGAATTAATTTTGCCCAGCATGGTCAGGCCTCCTCCTTAAATCCCTCACACTGTCTGGGTTAAGATCAACACTGTGCCTGGTACACATCTGCCACCCTTTTCTGCTTCCATTAGCAAATCTGTGGAATGTGTAAAATTTGGGGGAGGGATGGAAATGATGCTGGCAGGTGATACCTTTCTGAGCTGAGGCAGGTCATACGCCTCCTGAGACTTGAATGGTGCTTGTTGGCTCCCTCAGTACCTTGCTGGGATTTGCTGTATTTCTTTGCCTGGCTCCCTACAGGAATTTGGTTGGGGTGGTACAGACATCGCCAACAGAGTCCACATTCATTGGGCGTCTTTTGCAGCAGGGGTCTTATGACTAAGACCCCAACTGGTTATATAGTGTGGAGAAGAGGTTACACCTATAATGGACATAGGTCTAAAATTAAGCACAAGAGAAGGAATACACTCAACTTTATCTTTATCTCAACTTTATCAACTTTATCTGACAGTAAGTAAACCGTAGGAGTTTTGTATCCTAAAATCACAGAATTCCACAATTCTGTGATTCTTTTCTGGAGAAAAAGGCACAGATAGTGGTAAGCATTAGTGGAAAATGCTGAAACAAATGTAAATGTGTTGTTTTTGGATACTATACTTTGATAGTATGCTTTGCTTTTGGCCTAAAGTATTTAATAGTACACATTAATATTTGAGATACATATTGCAACATAGCTAAAAAAAATCTTATTTGCGTTTTCCTTTGCTACAGATTTTGATACATTGTAGAGGGCAGTCAATTGTTTACCAAGGACTACTCATAAAGATCACCTTTCATATATTTTCTAAATTGTTATTATTAATAAATATGTTTATAATACTTTTACCTGAAAGTCTTTCAGACAGATTTATAGAATAGTATAAATGAAACAGTCCCTGATCTCAGGCTTGCAAGTTTTTAAAAACATGATAAAGGAAGATGGGATGAGGAGGGAAAAGGAAAAATGCAGCCCATGTAAGATTTGGACACAAATCTCCAAACCTGCAGTTATTATCTTGCCAATGTATATGGTGAGATTGCCCACCTGGTCTGCAACACATCTCTCATACAGGCAGTTCCCCTAACAGAGACATGAGGAATTTTACTATTCTAAATATTATCTCTGAAATGGGCTATTCCTATTGCTTGTTGCAGGAAAAGCTACTTTGGTAGCCCAGTCTTCTGCCTTCATGCTGTCCCTTTCCATCACCTTCTTTCTTCTGTTATTTTGTGTTCTGAATACTGGAAGCTGTGAAAACTATAATGATCTGAAAAACCTGGAAACAGAGTTTGCCCTCACTCTTTACCAAAAGCTAGCAGAACGTAATAATAGAACAAATCTTGTCATCTCACCAGCAAGCATTTCTTTTTCTTTGGGACTTTTGCAATTTGGAGCTCGTGGAAAAACCTTTGGACAACTGGAACATGCTTTGGGATACAGCTTTCGCGGTAAGGAATTAGTATTTAAGGAACACTGCATGTCATTATAAAATCTGTCATTTTTCTCCACTGCCAAAATCATATAAAGCAAAACTGAATGCCCTTCGAACCTATGTCTATGTTAGTTTTCATGACTTTGTTTTTTGCAACATCTTGTCCTTTCAAAATTGGCTAGTAACAAAGGGTTACTTCTTAAACATTCTGCTTTGGTGTGCTACAGATTCCCCCCGCCCTCTTTGTTAAATCATGAAAAAGAGTTTTCCTTGTAGAAACGTGCCATTTAAAGCTTTGATGGGAAACTTACCCAAGGACTTCCAACAACTGGAGAGGATCCTTTAAATCTAGTAGATTGCAGAGAGTCAATGGACTCTTACACCCAGAAGAGCCAAGAGCACTAACTAGGAGAACACAGAATTATTATACAGGATCACAAATAAAAAGAGATTTGGCATATGCATCGATGTAACGTTAATTGCAATTGCTTTACAACTAATGAGTATAGGGAAATAAACAGAAAGTCAGGGTAGTTTTTGAGATACAGCTCCTTTTGAAATGCAGACAGCACAAATGCTTGCTTTGATCCACAAAAACACTAAACTCTTAACTGTTGTTCTAATGGTTTGACTCAACCTATTGTTCAGGTAGCAAGATACTAGGAGGAAAGAAATGATAAGATTGATGTTAATTAGCAGCTTTGACAGTGTTTTCAAAAGCTCATGATTTCTGATATGAATTTGGTTTCAAAGTCAATTCAAAGCGACTTACAATAAATGCTAGTTTTCCCATGGCAAATACAAGCATTTCCCCCTTAAATATTTCCTCCTCAAAGCAAATATAGAAAATAACAAGCAAATATGCATCTCCTCATTCTTTACAACTTCTTAGTCATGGAAGCTTCAAAGACTTGAGGCAAATATTCAGAGATGGAACGGTTGACAACTGATTGATCAAGGTGTGTTTAAATGCAAAGGGGATGAAGAATGCTTGGGAGATAGACTCAATCCTCTCTTCTTCACCTCCACTTATTCCCCATTTGTTCTGGGCAAATTTTGGGAGCGCACTTTAGAGAGAAGAACCAGAGGAAGATTGTTGAAGGAGCAGATATCCAATGTAGCCATTGTGTAGGAACTGGGGGCAATGTGAGACAAGACCAGAAATGGTATTTATTGGCTCTCTAACAGAGTCATCTAAATTCTAGCAAAACAGAACTTGGCTAGTTGTACAGTGTATGTTTCTAGCATCTACTCTTGGTTCTAGTTCAACTCCTTCATTGGTAGAATTGCTGCAATGCTTTGGAGGGTGGGTGGAAAGCAGGGATATCAGAAGCTACAGGGAGAAGAGGGACACTGTATAAGCCACTATTATCCCCTCCTACAGTATGACCTTCCAAAGGTCATGGAGGGCGCAATTCACATTGAATGGTGTGACTTTGTATTGTTATTATTCCTTCCCCCTTGACTACCATAATACCAGGACATTTCTTCTTCTTAGATGAGAACATCCAGAACTTCTTGCACACAACCTACAAAGGAGGAATTAATTCCAACCAAAGTACTATAGTTCACTTGGCATGTACCCTCTTTGTTCAAACTGGGATGCAGCTTTCACCTCAATTCATTCAGCAGGCTGCATGGTGGGGAAATAACACCGTGCAGCCAACAAATTTCGGTGATCCTAACAGGACCGAAGCACAAATTAGGGAATGGATTACCCAGAATACAGGAGGTAAGCATTTGGTAACCTCATTGTTCTTTTTTTTGTCCCTTTGCAATGCACATACTTTGCACCAGCTTTTTTGAGACACTCAAGCACAACATAGCAAATGTGTAGGCAAATGACATTTGAATTTGCTCGCTAACTTTCCCCCCTAACTTTCCTCTTTGGGCCTGCAACCTGCTGAGACCAACGAAGACTGGCACGAACCTTAGGACACAAAGGCATTGAAATATTTTATTGCTATGCCTCCTTGGCTGTCTCCGGCTGAACCAAGAAACTCAAAATTTGAGAGCCATAAATCCTGCAAGCAAAAGTGTAATCTTCTCCGCAGCCTGTGTTCATATAATTCTGCTGGTAACTGATGTTCACAGGCAAGGCAATGTTTGACATCCAAGTCAAGGTTTTGATGAGAACAGTACAGCCTACATGGCACAGAAGGCAGATTATCATAGAGTTGTCTCAGCCTGGGAGTACCAATGACACTGATCAGTCTAATTTCCAGTAGAGTACTTCATTTATGTTTGAAGAACAACAAAAACATTGTCCCTTATTTGTTGTACATTTCTTCACTTATATGTCCTGGATCTGATGACAGAGACTTCTTCCAAAAACTAAATCAGTGATAGAGTACTCCAGGTTTAGTCCTTGCTATTTTCAGCTAAAACATCTGGAGAAAATTAGGAGATGGAGCATCCTATAGTATATAAACCTAATTGTTTGCCTAACCTTCTGTTTGGAGAATTGATTAGGGAAGAATCAGGGGTTTGACAGCTCTCCAGAAACATCAAGATAAAGATTAGATTCTTTTTCTGATATCTGACGTGTTCGTGGCTTTGCTTGGTTCTGCTAGATTTTCCAGTGGCGGTTTGCACTTACAGTACCAGCCGCCTAGTGCATCTGGATAGTAAGAGGTGTTTTTTTTTCCAGGTTACATTTAAGAGGCCATTAATTTGCCATCAAATTCTTCTTTGTTAAATCCTAAAAGCACATAAAGTTGTTACTGTTTCTGAGTTAACATTTCAAACAGAGAATAAATGTGTGACATTCATCTCTGTTACTAGATTTCACTCTTTTGCTCTCTGCCTTTTTAACTTTACAGAAGCAAGCTGCCTTTCCCTGGACACGACTGGGTCTCCCCTTAACCAGTTAGCTCTGGTAAGCACCATGAACTTCAGAAGCAGGTGGCAGAGGAAATTCACTTTCACACACACTCAGGCTTTGTCCTTTAGCACTCCAGATAGCAACACCTTGAAAGTGCCTACTATGTATCTTCGAGCGGAAGTCAATTATGGTAAGGATAACAACAAAGGGCTTTTTCTATACAGACAAGTTTCAATCATGACAGAGAGAAAGAAACTAGAGAACCAGCATAGTATTAAGAAACCAGGAAGAATCAGGTTCAAGTCCACCCACAGCCAAAGAAGGTCACTGAGTGATTTTGAGTCACTCTCTGTCTGTCCAACCAACCTTACGGAGCTGTCATTGCATGGAATAACGGGAGAGGGAGCATTGTGTTCACTGCTTCAAACTCCTGAAAGAACGCAAGTTATAAATCAAACTCACATAAAGACAAGTAAACAAGGAACCTCAGAGAATATGCAGTAGTGACAGAAATGACTCCGATGTCTGAATTCTCTGCACTTGGGGAAGCGCGCATAGCAACGACTGCATGTCAAATGCAGCTAGTCAAACAGTCCTAAACTGTTAAAATGTCATGTAAGAAAAAGTGGAGAGTAGCACAGTGTTTTCCCTTTTCAGAGAAGTATACAGCCTTCTTGTCAGCTCTTTTTGTGTCGCTTCCAGTTTTCTCTTGCCAGTTGCCATTTAACATCTTTTTAGTTAAAAGCTGGTAATTGCTTCCCACATTTTGCTCCTCTAGGCACTCAGGATAGCTAATGACATTTTAAAACACAATGCAAAATATTAAATAGATGATAAATCCAGCTAACTATTAAAACCTTGGTGAAACAACTATATTTTTCCAGATTACCTAAAAAGCAATGTTTCTCAACTACAACAACTTTAAGATGTGAGGGCTTCATCATGTTGGCTGGGCAACTCTGGAAGATGAAGTCCACACAGTTTAAAGTTTCTAAGTTTGAAAAAAAAATTGAACTAAATACTGATACAATGAGAACCCAATATAGTTTCCAAGAGAGTATGTTCCACAGTGTTGCAGGAGAGCAATGCAGGAGAGCAAATAGTTTATGGTGGAAATTACAAGTTTGATGTGTGTCCTGATTTTCATCCTGACCCCTAAACTTTCTGTAGTGGTAGAAACATATCCAAAAATCCTGCTTAGCCCAGATTTGCTTACTTAATACATTCATACTATATATGCAGCATTTATGACTGGCACTGCTTAAACCTAAATTAGTATATAATATAGTGACTAAGAAATTGTGGTAGAAAGTAGAAAGTTCTTGGTTCCACTTAATTTCTACTGTGGATTCAGTTGGCCACCTTTGATATACAACCCTCTCTTTCAATTCAGTTTCCATATTTGCAATAGAGGAAATATTTCTACTAAATATATAGGACTCTAATGAGGATTTTTGCTGCTACAATACAGCAGTATTTTACTGCTAGTGTAAGAAGTGCCATCTGATTAAATGTAGTTAATGATTTTTAAGAATACCACCCAGTGTATTTCTGTTTGGCATATGTCCATAAATACAAAATGGAAAACAATTTTTCAGATTATTTCTGAACATTCCCAACATATGAAGCATTATTTTAAAATCCAATAAATATGCAAATAAAGGTCAGTGACAAGTATCGTGGGGGGAGGCTTTCAGTCTGTTTAGTTATTTTGGTGTAATTATTAATCAGAAATCTGACTAAAAATGACTTTTCAGAATGCTCAGAACTAAACAGTTTTGAAATAATGTCAGCATTCCAGGAAACCTCCGTTCCAATCAGTAACTCCAAGACAAGCATAATCTCAAAAGTACCTTTATTAGAATAGCACCTGACACAACTAAGGAATTTCGAAACTAAAAGTTTCCTGGATTTCCCACAATGTCCCAAACTACAAACCATCCCCTTTTCACTCATCATCACATTACATGAACCAATCCCAAAGTAAGTTCCTTTTTGTTTCTGTGCCACACTCTATGATCTTGAACTAGCAAAAGAATTCTATTTTGTCTACTTAGAACTACTCAATAAAAATCACCCCCCTCCCACTTTCTCAAGCTATGTGGCAGTGATGAATAAGGATTCCAAAGTTGACACATAAACCCTTATTGAATAGTGTTCTACAGCTGTAATATTACTCCTTAGAAGGTTTTTCTGAAATTACTGAAAATCCTGGTATGTTTGTTAATAGTGTACCACTGGTTTTGTTGACTTGCAGGTGAATTCCTCGTGGGCTCTCTGGATCAGATCAATGTGGTTGAAATACCTTACCTGGAGGAGAAGGTTAGCATGTTTGTGGTGCTTCCATCCAACAGGAGAACCTCTCTAGCCAGGATTGAGGCTTACCTCTCGGCTCAAGCCTTCTCTCTGTGGTCCAGCACCTTGAGGAAAACAGCAATGGATATCTTTCTCCCTAGGTAAACAATCAATGTACATCCAATTGCTTCAACAAACATGACTGTAGACAAAAGGCCATGGCCATGGATATGAAATATGGTTGGAAAGAGAAGAGAACACAGCCATAATCTCTGAATCTGTGCTGCCTAAAACCTGAAGTGTAGAAATCCAGGTATAAGACCTTGGAAAACTATACAGAAATGATTACAAAAACAAAGGCATGCTTTAAGCCCAAGAAACAGAATAGGAACACACAACATATTGTTGTAAATATGCAGTGTTCAGGATGGACCATGTGCTCTTGAAATGTTGCTCCATTGCAATTCCCATCATATCTCATTCTTAGACATGCTAAATAGGCTGTTGGGAGGTGAAATTCACTAAGCCCTGGAGAGGCCATATGTCACCTTGACCATAGAGGAATTGCACTGAAAACAACATAGCATATTTATAGTGTTCATCTCTCACCTTTCCAGGTTCAAAATTCAAAACCACTTGGATTTAAAGATGATTTTACCTGCATTAGGAATTACAGATATGTTTCAGCAAACTGAAGCCAATTTTAAAGGCATTTCAGGTAAGCATGCCTATACAACTTTTTCAGGTCAAATGCCATATGCAACTTTGAGGACTTAGGAGTCACAGTGTAAAAATAGGCAGGATCCGAATAAAGAAAAGAAAAAAGCAGCTAACTTTAATTAAAAAATAAAATAATATGATAATATCTTACATATTTAAAGTTTTCCCTCTTCTGTGATGTTGAAAATTACAATTCATTGGAAACTTTTAGAAGACCTTAGGAGCTATATGCATTATGTTAAACTCAAATTATAGATTCTGCTCTGTGGCAATAATTCATCACAAAAAATCTTCTAATGGAAGTTCTGAATCTATAAAACATGGATTACTTCTGGCACAAGAATGTACCTTGTACTCTGTCTATTTCTCACAATGCTTAATTTGAGCCTCTGTCACCTAAAATATTTTGCCATTTATCATGGGTAATTTATCCTACAAGTGCATTCCAAAGCTACCTTTTTGTGTGTCTCTACTTGTATGTCTTTACAACCCTCTAATTCCTTTTAATCTGGGTGGAGTTGGGATGACTGAACGCAGCTGAGCATTTACTGGCCGGATGACCTTCCTGATGTCTACGCATAGTTCACAGCAGAGATGTTCTCTTTGCACCCTAATAATAGAGAAACATCTGTCACTGCCTAGGATTAAACCCTCAGTCTCCCAAATGTGAGGAAAGTGTCTTCACTCTAGGCCACCACACAGCTCATCCAAAAGCCACAATATTGGTGTAAAAGCTAAAATCCTTCCGTTGAAAAGCCCTTTGTAGATCTTTAGTATAAGGAGAAAGAAAAAGTAAAATAGATTAAATTATTTTGGATAAGGATCATTTTTTTTTGTAAGAATAAGGTAAGGGTAAGGGTGGTCTTTTTAGTAAGGATAATTTTGTACTAGAGGACTTCTTCAGTCATTTGATGTTGGAAGAGTAGGGGTGAAAATGTTGACTCAGTTATAATTGCAATTCATGTATTCATTAAAGGATGGACTCCACTTCACTGGGGATACGAATTAAATTTATGTATGGCATTCACTTTATAATTTCTGGAAGAAACCTTCTCTTTTCCACAGGCCTTTATTTCATTTTGTCAAATTGTAATACTGATCTGTCTTTGTACATTTTGACTGAGCACTCTGATAGTTGCCTTCTAGTATCTCTGTGACAGAAATCTTTCTTGAGCAGTTTCTTTTTTAAATAAGTTGTTTTGGCTTTGCGCTGGCAAATAATAACTGCTTTTGTTTGCTAGAACAAGGAGGTCTTTATATCTCGGAGGTTGTCCACAAAGCAAAGATTGAAGTGACAGAAAATGGTACAAAAGCCTCAGGCGTTACAGGTAAACTAAACTAGAGAGAATTAATGCATGAGTCTGGAAAACAAACAATGACTTATTAATTAAACAGCATTTCTAACATAAATAATTCTTTTATAATCCATTTGCCCACAGAAAATTTTAAAAGAGCTTAACCCAACCTAGTGCCCCATCAAATGTTATTATCAACCATATCATAACATGGCTTGCTACCAAGTAGCAAACAGGAAGCAAGCTTTCATGCCTATAAAATTTCTCTGTGCTTACATGAAACTTTATCATTGACAAGTTTGGGATCTCTTTAAAAAAAACATGTTTTTCATATTGACTTTCCCTAGGCATTAACATTTTTTGTTTTATCTGCTTTAATTCTATCATGCTGTTTTGAATAATTGCTATGATGTACCCTTCAGAATTTCTACAGTGAGAAACAATATACACATAATTATAACAATTCCAAGAATAACAAGAAAATAATTCCCAGTCACCAGGGTCAAACTTGCGGATTTCAGAAAGTTGTACTATGCTAGAGGTTTTCTTCATCTTGCTTCCATCCAGAAAAGGACCTAATAATTTCAAGTCATTCAGAAATGGGCTGCAGCAAATTCCAATCAAATAGATTAGGAGTTTTCAGATGGCACTTATTCTGGCCTCATTATATACACTATTGGCATTTGAACCCAAAAGGGCCAGCAATAGCATTTATTGGCTCTCTAACAGAGTCATCTAAATTCTAGCAATACACTTCTTGGCTAGTTGTGCAATGCACTTTTCTAATATCTACTCTTGGTACCAGCAACTCTTTAATTTGTAGAACAGTTACAATGCTTTGGGTACAGGAAAAGGAGGAAGATTGTACAAGCCATTATTATTCCCTCCTACCGTATGACCTTCTAAAGGTTACGGAGGGGACAATTCACACTGACTGGTGTGACTTTGTATCATGATTATGAAAAGGAACAATGCATGTGGACAGACTTAAATCTAATTTAACAAATGGATATGGACAGACTTAGCAAAGTACAGTGCTATATTGTATCTTATAGTTCTAAACACTGTTTGTGTTTCAGCATTTATTCCTCATAATATATAGCGAGGATATGGCCATTCATGCACATGACAGCTTCACAATCCGCATCAGAAGGGTTTGGGAAAACAGTGTTTTGGGGAAGACCAGATAAGACAAAATTGGTGGTGGTGGGGAATCCCTCAAATTAATCCAACCAAGATTTAGCATATGCTATAAGAAGTGATGGATGGAATCAGAGACAAGGTGATGTAGGGCTGGCCTGGGAAGACAAATAAGAATATCTTGGATTGCAAAATTCTGTTACTGATGCAAGTTCTTACTGTCATTAGGACTTAGATATTTTAATTTTCTAGTACAGGTAGTCCTTGACTTACAACAGTTCATTTAGTGATTGTTCGTTGTTTACAATGACACTGGAAACAGTGACTTATGACTGTTTTTCATACTTATGACAGTTGCAGCATCTCCATGGTCGTGTGATCAAAATTCTGATGCTTGGCAACTGGTTCATATTTATGACGGTTGCAGTGCCTCAGGGTCATTTGATCATCTTTTGTGACCTTCTGAGAAGCAAAGTTAATGGGTAAACCAGACTCACTTAATAACCGTATTACTAACTTAAAATTGCAATGATTCACTTAACAACTGTGCCAAGAACGGTTGTAAAATGGGGCAAAACTCATTTAACAAATGTCTCACTTAGCAACGTAAATTTTGGGTTCAATTGTGGTCGTAAGTTGAGGACTACCTGTATTTGGTTTTACTTTCTGTGAGATGTTTGAAATCGAACAACTGTAAATAAAGCCCGATATTCACCAATTGTTTTACATCACAGCTATGATGTTGTTAAAAAGATCCAGAGCTCCTGTCTTCAAAGCTGACAGACCTTTTAATTTCATTCTAAGGCAAGCCAGAACAGGTAAACATGGATTATTTTAACCATAAGAAAACAGTATTATGATAGTAAAATATTGCTTTTTTATATGTTAGTAGTTTGACATTTCATAAAGCAAAGTTCTCTATTTTTTAAAACGTATTTGTAAAGTTTATATGGGTTCATCTTAAATATTTGGCTCAATTAAAAACAAAATAAAAGCAGTCAGCAAACTCTACATATATAAAAGCAAAATACCACTCACAAAAATAATCACAAAATCTCCAGAACCGTAAAGCCTAGAAACTTGAAATTTGGCACATATGTTCCTCTTGGCTTCTAGGTGCTCACTAAGAAAGGATTTTTCAAAATGACCATCAGAGCATTCGTATTTTGTATATTATTATTAACATGCTCTGATGCTAAGGACTTCTATTCCCCCTCCCCACCTGAAAAGAAATCTGTTCCAAATGCAAAACACAAGCAGAGGACAGGAGTTTTAGTTTAAGTTTTAGTTTCACAGCACCAAGCAGCTTTATTACAGAACAATTGAGCTAAGCCATGCCCAGGCTCCTCTCCTTCTTGCTCACACAGCAAATACTGTTTCAGTTTCCAAACAGCCCTCAACTCTCACACACAGACAGGATGCTAGCCAGATGAATACCGATGTATGCTGGTAGGCAGAGGAATAATTTCCTCCACTTATTTTCCTCCCCAAAAACTAAGCCCAACCACATAGTTTCGTAGTGAAGCATGGATATCGAGCTAGTAATATATATTAGCCAATTCTATAACAACAAATCTATCTAATCAGCAAAACCCAAAATCAAAGTTTCATTTTTTCCCCAACTCAGGCACAAAATCTAGAAGTGGTTTTTAAGTAGAAACAAAGATGTATTATTTTCTTTGATTAGGGTAGTCACTTAAACCATCTCTGCTAATTCCATCAGTTTTTCCAGCCAGTCATCCATTGCAAAAATTAAAGTATCTTTCCTTTTTTGTCCATAGAGTATTTTTGCTGCTGTCAGCATATCTAACAATAAAATTCCACACACACCCCAAGTTCTTTTTCCATTAAACCTAAAAGAAAAGTCACTGGTTTTATCTTTATATTCACTTTAAGAATCTTCTATATTTAGATGTGAATCCTACTCCAATATATAAAAGGTATTTCAAATATATGTTGGAAATGTAAATGTAAAGAAGGAACTTTTTCACATCTCTGGTGAACATATAACAAAGAAAAAAAAATACCGGAGTAGGAAAAGTATTAGAGTGCAATACTTCTTTAAAATATATTTATTATTCTGCAGTAACACTATATACAAGCTTGGAAATTGGTGAGTCGTTTATTCACATAGCATTGATTTTTTCCAAGTTACTATAAGAAAATATATTTGAAGCACAATAAATACCTGAAGGTATTATTACAAATCGGCTTTTGAAAAATTAGTATCTTTATCAACTAATTTTCAGAGGGAGAGCAGTATTAATCTTTTACAGAAAAAGCAGTAATGAAAGCTTATCCCATAATAAATTGAAATTCATCTGCACCTCTATAACTGTCTGGTTTGGTTCTGCAACCCAATAAGACAGACACAGACTCCAGAGAGTAATTAGGATTGCAGAAAAAACAATTACTACCAACTGCCTTCAATCGAGGACCTGTATACTGCACGAGTCAAAAAGAGGACTGTGAAAATATTTACAGACCCCTCACATCCC
>JANHFN010033919.1:0-12360 GCA_032468175.1 Toxicocalamus goodenoughensis
GGGAAAGAGATTGCGTTATCTGGTGCGTCCACAAAAAGGACAGGTTTTTTTGGGGCCTCCCAAACGGAAAGTTTTCATCTCCTCTGGGGATTGAAGGGTAAAAATAGGAGCCGCTTTTCAATGGAGCTCCACTTGCACACAGCATCAAATGTGTCCGTGCGAAAAAGATGGACTCGGTTCATAAATTCTTACCAACTGATTCCTTGCACGACGCACGGAAGAATCTAGACTGACTGCAGATGTTATCGGCTAGGATGGAAACAAACGCTCCTTTGGAGGGAAAAAAATTAAGAAAGAGAAGAGGTTGAATTTGGATGAGTCCCTTTATCACCATGTCAGAAGAAGAAGAAGAATTTGGGGTTCCAATTCAAGTCAGGGCTGCACAAGAATAAATAAAAATGAGATCCAGACAGCTGCAAGGAAAGAAGAAATATTTATTCCTAACAACGAAACAGTTTGCATTCAGCGGCAGGCTGCAGAGAAATTGGGGTATAGCCACAGATTTTTATAGAGGAGCTTGTGCAAAGTGTCTCGTGCTGATCCAAGGGGGACACTTTAGGAACGTGTGTGTATGTGTGGAAAATGGTCATAAGTCACTTTTTCCAGTGCCATTGTAGCTAAATGGTTACTAAGTGAACTGTTGTAAGTTGAGGATTACCTGTACTGTTTTTAGGAATGGAGCGTGTACATGTTTCTTGATTTCCCCAGGATGCAAATGATCTAGTGCACATAGGGATGTAACAACAGGGAAAAAGAAAAAAGATCCATACAATTAGAACAAAAATATGTTAGACAGAGTTTGCAAGATTGTATATTGAATGTTCCCCTAGAGCTAAATGCCATAACTGTGGTGCTTGGTTATTTGCTTGCAGACGTTTCATTATTCAAATTAGATAAAATCATCAGTGCTAGTAACTAGGTAACATCCCAAGCACTGATGATGTTACCTAGTTTGAGTAATGAAACGTCTGCAAGAAAACAAGCAAGCTCAGAGTACCAAGGAACCCCTCATGTCAACCCTGAGCTACAAAGAGTCTCCTTTATTAGACATTTCATTACCAGATTAAATAATATTATCTGTGCTCTTGCACCCACTATCACTGATGTTGTTACCGTGTCTGGTAATGATACGTCGGCAAGCAAACCGCCAAGCTCAGAGAGCACCAAAGATTCCCCATTTCAATATCTGAACCACAGATATTCTCTTCTTTTGGTACTCTAAGTTTGTCAAGGGAAAATGTGTACTTCAGCTAAAGGTTGTCTCTGGTGTGATGGATGTGAAAGCTGACTTTCCAAACATGGCAAAATTAGATCGTTAGCTCCATCATTCTACAGCAGGGGGGTCAAACACAGGGCCTGTAGGCTGGATCTGGCCTGCAGTATGGTAGGACCTGGCCTACAGGATCACCCTGGAAAATGTGAGGTCTGGCCCATGTCTCTTCGGCCTGGTCTACCCAATGCGAACAGGAAACATGCCAGAAGTTTAGGGAGTGGCGTCAAGATGGCCACGCCCACCAAGTCAGCCACACCCACCCAGTCAGCCACGCCCCCCCACCCCCCAAGTCAACCACAGCCCTGATACGGCCCTTAATGAACTTGAGTGACACTCCTGTTCTATATACAATGATATAAGAAGATACAAAAGTTTGCCTCTTCTTAACTGTTGAATGGTATTAGCATCTGTTCAGAATACCTTGATTAAATTTTCAGCAGTATTCATTGACTTGACTTGTTGACTTTTTTTTACCAAGGAGGCACTGGCATCACTTGCTCATTGAGGAACTTACAACTTAATGTATGAATGGACTGCAATGCAAAGGGAAGAGATACTTTTCAACAGTCAGCATTTCATGAGCCAGGAATGTGTGGCAGCAGCCAAAGAAGCAGCCAAAGAAGCTAATACAATTCTTGGTTGTCTAAACAGAGGCGTAGAATCAAAATCACATGAAGTATTGGTTCCGCTTTATAAATCCTTAGTAAGGCCACACCTGGAATAGTGCATCCAGTTTGGGTCACCACGTTACAAAACAAGAGGTTGAGAGCAGCAACTAAGATGATTAAAGGCCCGGAGACAAAAACATATGAAGAAAGGTTGCAAGATTTGGGTTTGGCCAGTCTCAAGAAAAAAAGGACAAGAGGGGAATATGGTAGCAGTACAGTTGGTCCTCAACTTCCAACAGTTCATTTAGTGACTGTTCAAAGTTACAACGGCACTGAAAAAAGTGACTTATGACCGTTTTTCATACTTACGACCTTTGTAGCAGCCCTGTGATCATGTGTTCAGAATTCAAGTGCTTGGGCAACCCAACTTATGACCATTGTTGTGTCCTAAGGTCATGTGATCACCTTTTGCGACCTTCTGACAAGCAAAGTCAATGGGGAAGCCAGATTCCCTTAATAGCCATATTGCTCACTTATCAGTTGCAATGATTCACTTAGCAACTGTGGCAAGAAAAGTCATAAAATGGAGCAAAACTCACTTAACAAATGTCTCACTTAACAACAGAACCTTTGGGCTCAATTGTGATCATAAGTCAAGGACTACCTGTATTCCAATATTTGAGAGGCTGCCACAAAGAATAAGGAGTCAACTTATTCTCCAAAGCCCCAGAAGGCAGGACAAGAAACAAAAGGATGGAAACCAATCAAGGAGAGAAGCAACCTGGAACTCAGGAGAAATTCCCTAACAGTGAGGACAATTAACCAGTGGAACTGCTTGCCTCCAGAAGTGGTGGGTGCTTCATTACTAGAGGTTTTTAAGAAGAGACTGGACAACCACCTCTCTGAAATGGTCTAGGGTCTCCTGCTTGGGCAGGGGGTTGGACTAGAAGACCTCCAAGGCCCCTTCCAGCTCTGTTCCGATTGATAACTGTGAGGGGTTATCTATGCTTAGAGGTCTACAGTTTGCAACTTATTTGTTACTGCTACAATACCATATGGGAATAGGCCTTTAATTGTCCCCTCATGCAGTCCTTTTTTTTGAAGTATTGGAAGGGTTAAAAAGGCATCTGGAAGGAAACATCAGTTTGATTTCAGATAATTGTGATTTATGCAGCAGGGAGGGGGTATTCATTCAATAGGTGACTTATACTGTTCACACCAATCGTGTCCTATTTTTTTCTTCTTCTAACGAGGGCCATATTCCATCATGAGTAATTTGTTAGAGGTAGCCTAGTAGGTGGAAATGAAACAGATAATAAGACTAGCAAGAGCCATAAATGGGCACAAAATACCTATATTTTTTTCAACGTTTTCCTATTGAGGAGGCTTCTGAGTGAGAACCTAAGGCAGGTTGGACGTCCCTGCGAGCGTCTCTGTGAGTGGGGACAGCACCATGGTGAAGATTGGAAGCCAAGCAAAATGTTCCGGCTGATGAAATTCTCTATGTGTTAAAGGAGAGATTGAAGATCGTCCATTTGTGCTCTAGATAGCTATGCTTGTGAGGAAACCATAGGAATTGAGTTTCTTGTGGTCGACTGTGGGTTGAGCAGCTTGCGAACTGAGGGATTTCCGTCACACTCAAAACCACTGTGCAGCCTTTACGGACATTTGACCCAATTATTTTATACAATTAATTTATGAATTTAAGAGTGATCTTTCAACAGGCAGGAAAGACCACTTGGTAAGTTGCCTATTTTTTTTGCAGTTACTATCTTTGACTGAAAAGCAAAAATACTTGGATGTAGGAGATGACCAAGCAGTGCCTGAGGGAGGGGTCAAGTAGGTAATCAGTCTCAGAGTCTCTTCACTCCCACCAGAGATCTTATGTCTAGCCCACCTTGAGTCTTATTTACTGCCGAATTTGCTTTGACTGTTAGTCATTTAGATTCCTGTAGAGAGTGTTAGCAAGCAATAAACTTGTATTCATTTGAAACACCTTGACTCCTAATTTCCTGCGCTTGACATTAACAGGATTGGGTTTTAAGGAAGTTTTAAACTGATAAAGGAGACAGTGATTTTTAGAAAGCAGAATATTTTTTTTCCTTTCATGTAAGTACCTTTGAAAATAGTAAAATTAACTAGACAAACACGCTGGACCTTCAGGAGAATGTTGACTGCTTATTATTAAGGAAAGTAGATAATTGATGGATTTTACAAAATAAGATTAGGGTAGTATGAGCCAGACTGTGATTGTAGCTATGGAGAGTTAATTGGAACTAAAATATTAAAGACAGAGACAAATAAAACAAGACAAAAAGGGAAAAAACCTACTTTATTTTACTTTTTACTTGCTTTTTACATACTTTCACTTTGGGGCCATAAATATTACAATGGTAACTGTAGGAGGAGTGTCCGAATCTAGGGACAGAGTCAAAGGAGGGATCAACCTAGAATCCCTACATAGGCACAGATGGACTAAGTCCAATCCCTCTTGAATTCTGTTGATCCTTATCTGGCACCAAAATATTGGTGTAAATTTGGCTGAGTAAATTCCTGTGCGTAGGCCATGAATAGTAATAAATCAGTTTAATTGGAAATTTATGTGTGGTCCAGGTCTTTTCTGCCTGACCGCAATCAAAGAAAAATAGGAGAAGGAAGGAGAGGTTTGCTAGAACAACTTACAGATAAGGACCAACACCCCAGATTTACTGTTTGAGGAAGTTGGCAAAATAATGAATTATCCTTTAGAATCATTGGCCCCTCAATGTCACTCATACGTTACCCCATTGGTAGTCCCAAAGGTGCTTTTTCAAGAGGCAACTGGAATTTGTTTTTCTTTGAAGACGACTCGCTTCTCATCCAAGAAGCTTCTTCAGCTCTGACTGGATGGTGGGAAATGGAAGGATTTATATTCCTTGCAGTCATCTGGTCATTTGCACTCTCTCAGAGAGCTGCTGAGGCCACTTGAAGGTTTATCTGTGTCTTCAGGATCACCTGAATCAGAATACAAATGGGCGTTGAACCTTTTTGGAACTGCTGAAAGGACTGTGTTGTACATGGGTGGTATGGACAGGTGGAGACTGAGAATCTCCATAGACATTTACACCATTAGTACCTCAATGTTAATACCTCTTGAGTTAGATCCTATCTGTCAGTTTCTTCTTCGTAGTAGCCTTCAACATCAACTTCAACCCCCATGAATTGGACAACAGCAACTTTCTTTTGTTTTTTGTTTTAATCAATCATTTAGATTTACCAGGCTGTCCAAATTGACACTAACTCTGGATGATACAACAGATTGAAAACACACACAGAACAGCCTTTCCCAGTGCTAAGTTTAAGATGCCAGGAAAACATTGAGGAGAGGAAAGAAGAGTTTTAAATGTGAATTAAGAGCATGCTTTGGGGTGAGAGGAATTAGAGGCAGTATTATCTTTTGCAGGTCTTTTCTATTCCTTCTCTTAAAAGTCCAGTCTTTTTTTTTTTAATAAAGAGGATCAATGCTCTTTTTTCCCTTGGAAATATATTCTTTCTTTCTAGCCCACCTTGGATGGATCACTATCTGGGATCTTAGAGATTCTTGGTCTTTTAACGCAGGCGATTATACTTTAATTGCTCTGGTATATGTTATTTACTATGTATTTCAAAAAAAAGAAAATGAACCAGGTTTATAATTTATTTTTTTCTGACTAGATTGAGAGCACATCAAATATAATTGCATCCATTTGCAAAGAGCATGTTTGACTTCAGCTGTTCTATAAGTTCAGCTGCATTTGATTGACAGCCTGCCCGTTTTTCTTAGTTTCTATGGATAAGCTAAAATCCCATTTTGTTATGGTACTTAGGAAAGAGGATTGATATGGATAGATTGAGTGGTTTCATTAAAAGATCCCATTTCTTGATTCTCAATTCTCTCTTAGATTCAACCTATTGACTCTGCCTATTCAACATAAGGCTCATTTCACCACTAACTATATACAGCAAGGGTGGGCAGCTGTGGCCCCTTTGCAACCTGTAGACCTCAACTCCCAGAATTCCACACTGGCTCAGGAATTCTGGGAGTTGAAGTTCACAGGTCGCAAAGGGACCATAATTGCCCAGCCCTGATATAGATCCTCCCTTCCATTTTCTATAGAATTCTTTATTGGCCAAGTGTGATTGGACAGACAAGGAATTTGTCTTTGGTGCATAAGCTCTCAGTGTACATAAAAGGTGTAAGTGATCAATCATGATCATAATCATCATAAAATACATTCATCCTAAATCATAAGATACAACACTTAGTGGCAGTCATGGGATATTAAGTAAGCAATCAAACCATACTAGGAAACTAAATAAAACAATACAAATTGTAAAGATACAAGCAACAAGGTTATAGTCACAAGTAGGAAAGGAGAGATAGGTAATAGGAAGGATGAAGGATGAGAAGAATAATAGTAATACAGTCTTAGTAAATAGTTTGACAGTGTTGTGGGAATTAGTTGTTTAGCAAGAGTGATGGCATGCGGGGAAAAACTGTCCTTGTGTCTAGTTGTTCTTGTGTGCAATGCTCTACAATCTCATTTTGAGGGTAGAAGTTGAAATAATTTATGTCCAGGATTTGAGGGATCTGTAGATACTTTCACAGCCCTTCTTTTGACTCATGCAGTATACAGGTCCTCAACGGAAGGCAGTTTCATAGCAATAGAACAGAATAGGAATTAGAATAGAATAGAATAGAACAGAACAGAATTCTTTTGTTGGCCAAATGTGATTGGACACACAAGGAATTTGTCTTGATGCAAATGCTCTCAGTGTACATAAAAAGAAAAGATACATTCGTCAAGAATCATAAGGTACACCATTTAATAATAGTCATAGGGTACAATAATAAGCAATCAAATCATACTAGGAAACAGTCAATATAGATCGTAAGGATACAAGCGACAAAGTTACAGTCCTACAATCACAAGTGGGAGGGGATGGGTGATAAGGAGCGATGAGAAGATTAACAGTAATAGTAGTGCAGAGTTTGAAATAGTTGAACAGGGTTGAGGGAATTATTTGTTTAGCGGAGTGATGGCTTTTGGGGAAAAACTGTTCTTGTGTCTAGTTGTTCTGGTGTGCAGTGCTCTATAGCGTTGTTTTGAGGGAAGGAGTTGAAACAGTTTATGTCCAGCATGTGAGGGGTATTCAGCAGGTTCTAACCAGTTCTGGAGAACCAGTAGCGAAAATTTTGAGTAGTTTGGAGAACGGCAAATATCACCTTTGACTGGAGATTTTACAGTATCCTTTCCCTGCCACGCCCACCAAACCAGTAGTAAAAAAAATGTGAATCCCAGCACTGCCTTGGGCCCTGTGGAACTTTCTCCCAAGCTATTCTAATTGTTCTTTGATCTCTTTTACTTAAACAGGACTGTATTTTTTTAAAAAAATGATTTTCATGAAAAGGGTTTTCAGCAAAAAAAATAAATTTTGAAGTGAAGATAAAGAGGAACAGGGAAAAGAATGAGAAAGTAAAAAAGAAATAAAGTAAAAGCAGTTGAAAAGAAAATGCAAAACATAACCAAGAAGTGGCATCTGATCTTAACAGCAGCTATACGTACACTTTTATTTTACCTTCTAAAAAGATTACATTGCAATTTTCTTCTTTTCATAAACTATCCTTTTTAGCCATCAAATCCATAAATCACCAGTTCATTTCTTTTTCTTTTCTTTGTTCAGCAAAAAGTATTAAAAAAGTTTAAAGCAGAACTGTATTTCTGAAAATAATGCATTCTGGATTACTATTAGAGTTGTGCAAAAAACACTTTTATCTAGATTTTCTCTTTCTTATCCTGTTCTGTATCTCATGTCAGTAATTTTAAAACAAGTCAAGACAGGCAAGCTTTGAAGAGTGGCAAAGCTTCTAATTTTGCTTTCTGGGTCATGTCTCCCTTCTAGGTGTGGCTGGCAGCTGTATGGGATTCCCTGTTTTTGTGGGCCTAGAGCTCCCTGGATCACATTTCCTCATTGCAACCCATCATCTCAAGATAGCAAACACACCAAAAGCAATGCTTCAAAAATAATGACAATGAAATTATGTTGTCTTCCAATAGCCAGTGAACAAATTTTTATTCTGCCCAAGTTTCCTGTGCAACATTGCCCTGTCTGAGTCACCAAAAAGTAATCCATTTTAGAGCTGTAGTTTGGTTAATTGTTTTGCTATTTCCATCTCTTCAGGTGTCTGTTCCACAGTAACTGCCAGCAAGACAGCACTTCCCACACATGCTGTAGATGAATGCACCTTGCAGAATTATCTCTGTCAGGTAGCTCCTACAAATATTACTGCTCTAGATTAAAAGCTTGCTTCTTTCTTCTCTGGATTTTTAAGAAGTTTTCTTTTCTTTTCTTTTTTTATTAAGCTTTATACCTTACTTCTTTGGAGTGAAAAGTTTGTCTGTAGGTTCTGCTAACTTCTGTAGCTTTACTCCTCCAGCAATATTAAGGTAACTACAGACAATAGAGAAGCTACCTAACAAAGCTGCTTGGAGAGCAGTAGGAAGTCTTCTCCCTGCTGTTCAATCACGATAACTTTCTACAAACCTTCCCTGGAGATCCAGTTGGGATCCGGCAAGTTGCAAAGATATGTTCTGGAGGCTCAGCCATCTTCACCAGTTGTTGGATCAGTTCAAGTCCGATTCCCCGATTGGAACCGGTCACCAATATGCTACCAGCTAACGGAGCCATCCTTTCCCCTGAACTTTTACTTTTTTTCTACTGCCTGGACTTTGTTCAGTGGTTTAGTAACTGTAGTGTTAGGACTCAGGGAAGAGGTGTGTCTCCTGACACAATCTCTTCATTTGCCTGGGGCTATGGCATGCAAATCTTTCCCTGGGAAGGGCAGGTCTTGAGGCATTGTCTAGGTGACACAGATCCTTCAATGGGGGGGTTTCAAGAGCACAGCAGGAAGAATTGCTGGGGAAAACAGGCCTGGCATGTTTTTGGGCCAATCCTTGAGACTTGTCAAAGTTTGTAGCCTTTGGGAAAAGCATCTCCAAGGATGAGAAGAAATGTAATGCTCCTCCTGTCTGCTATCCACCCAATTTGCACATCCTTTGGGATGCTTCTGAACCAGGGATGGGATTCAAAATTTTGTTACGACTGGTTCTTTGGGTGTGGCTTGGTGGGCATGGCAGGGGGGAGGATACTGTAAAATCCAATCAGAGGTGGTATTTGCCCATTCTCTGAACTACTCAAAATTTCCACTACCGGTTCTCCGGAACTGGTCAGAACCTGCTGAATACCACCTCTGTTCTGAACCTTCCCCCTTAGGTCTTTGGTTCACACAAATAAATCAAAGAAATAAATGGCAACAGCAACCACTCAATGGGAGACAAACTTCATATGTCATGCCCCTGTTGGAGTCTGATTCTGAGAGGTGGAACAGCTGACAGGGACTGGGGAAGGGCACAGTCTGACTGGGCATTCAGAGGAAGACCCAGGTCCACCGCCTCTCCATCCTAGGGCACGTAGGGAGGAACAGATAAGGGAGCAACGTGAGTTGCATGGTTTACGGGGGAGGAAAGGGCCCTGATCCCCTTCATTGGCTGCAGCTGGGAAGACTGTTTAAAAGGGCAAACTGTGCATGCCAAAGTTGGTGGAAGCAAAGCATGAAATTATTCTGGTTTGTCACATCTTATCTGAGTTCTGGTGTCCTCCCAAGTGTGTGTGTGTGGTTCGTTATCTTTTGACATCTTCAATCCCTTATCCTGCCCTGTCTCCTTAATTGCTACAGTGCGGTTTGTGTTGGTTTTTACTTATAATTTATATATACTTTGAGTTCAGATGGAATTTCTTCCTTTTGAAAACTGTTTTTGGGAGTTTTTTTTTCCAGTTGATGATAACTGGACCTTGAGGGCCAAGTTGGATGTATTAAAGGGATTTTACCTATTTTTGTGACTTGGTTGCTTTTGTGCCATGCCCTGGGTCATCACACCATATGTGGCACTTGGGATGAAAGGTGATGGCAAGATTTTCCATGACCATGATATATTTATTGATAATGAACAACAGCGAAGCCATCATTCTGTGTTTAGAGACAAGGTTCTTCCTGCAACAGAAACCAGAGGGATGATTTCTCGTTTCAGTTCACAAAGATCGGATTCTTTTCCCCAGCGAGTAACTCAAGGAGGCTTATTCTGTTCACCAGACTATGTTTCTCCCCTCGCAATCCAGAAAAGTGCCAGATGATGATGAATCTAAGCCAGCAATGACCTTCACCAAACCTTTAATACTGGTCTCCACTGTCACAGGGGCCTGTGGGAAAGGGAGAAGCTGGATTATGGTTCTGCAAATTGGTTGACCTTATTCTTATTCCTGTTGTTGTTATTTAAGAATTAATTTTCAATTCGATTCACACTCTGGGATTAGAAACCTGGTTGGATGACTTTGGGCCAATCATCAGGAGATGGTGAGTTCTAGTCCCCCCTTAGACACGAAAGTAGTTGGGTGGCCTTTGGCCAATCATCAGGAGATACTGAGATCTAGTCCTGCCTTTGGCATAAAAGCCACTTGGGTGACTAAATCAAACTGGTTCTCAATTACTACATTTCCAATTTTTTGAGAATAGTCATTATTCCCTCCTGCCACTTTATAGTACCTGTTCTGATCCTGTGTCAGTTTTCACTCATCCAGGATGGAGCAGAACATATGCAATTCCACTTTTTTTCAGTTCCTATTGGGTGACCTTGACCCAATCACCAGGAGACAGTGGGTTCTAGTCCCGCCTTAGGCACAAAGGTCCCTTGGGTGACCTTGGGCCAATCACCAGGAGACAGTGAGTTCTAGTCCCGCCTTAGGCACAAAAGTCCCTTGGGTGACCTTGGGCCAATCACTAGGAGATAGTGAGTTCTAGTCCCGCCTTAGGCACAAAAGTCCCCTGGGTGACCTTGGGCCAATCACCAGGAGATAGTGAGTTCTAGTCCCGCCTTAGGCACAAAAGACAGTTGGTGACCTTGGGCCAATCACCAGGAGACAGTGAGTTCTAGTTCCGCCTTAGGTACAAAAGTCCCTTGGGTGACCTTGGGCCAATCACCAGGAGATAGTGAGTTCTAATCCCGCCTTAGGCACAAAAGACAGTTGGTGACTTTGGGCCAATCGCCAGGAGATAGCGAGTTCTAACTGGCTCTCATTTACTACATTTTCAATTTTTTGAGACTATTTATTACCCTCCCCCCCGCGCCACTTTATAATACCAGGTCTGTTCCCATTTCAGTCTTCACCCATCCAGGATGCAGCAGAACACATGTAATTCCATCTTTTTTCAGTTCCACCGCAAGGCAGGCATTGACCATGTTCAGTGCTGTCTATTAAAACAAAACATGAGAGAATGAATGTTAGAACCTGAGGGGGAGGATAAAAAGAGGGATCAGCCTAGAATCCCTACACAGCCACAAGTGAACTAAGCAACCCTTCTTGAGTTCTATGGACCCCTATTTAGATCCAAGCAGGTATTAACCTTAGGGGTTTTTTTTAGAGTAAGGTTTTTTTAGATTAACAGAGTTGGAAGGGACCTTGTAGGTCATCTAGTCCAACCTCCTGCCCAAGCAGGAGGCCCTACACCATTTCTGACAAAAGGCAGTCCAATCTCTTCTTGAAAGTCTCAAGTGATGAAGATTCCTGTTGAAAAGATTCCTGGGTGTAGCAATAGCAATAGCACTTAGACTTATATACCTCTAAGCTAATGATGTCTTTAACTCCACCCTCCAGTGCTGCCTGATTTTCTCCTACAGTGTATGTATATCACACCAGTTAATAAAGTTAAATTATTGGAAAAATAGCACTAGCACTAGCACTTAGACTTATATACTCCTTCCACTGCTTTACAGCCCTCCTTAAGCAGTTTTTACAGAGTCAGCTTCTTGCCCTCAACAATCTGGGTCCTCATTTTACCCACCTCGGAAGGACGGAAAGCTGAGTCGACCCTGAGCCTGGTGGGATTCAAATTGGCAGTCAGCAGAAGTAGCCTGCAGTACTGCACTCTAACCACTGCGCCACCAAGGCTCTGTAGGCATTTAGTAATAAATCAGTTTGCGATAGTGGAGAATATCTGTAACTCAGGTGTAGGATGAGAGTGAAGGTTCGTTCTCCGAGCTTGTGGGTTGGTTTCCTAACGTTTCATTACCAAACTAGGTAATATCTTCAGCAGAGTTTAGGGGATGTCTAGGTAGGTGTTCTGCTTATAAGGCCAAGTGGTCAATAGGTCTGTGATTGGGAGGTCACATCAGGTGAGGGTCATATCAGGCAAGGGTCTCATGATGGGACTTGTGATGGGTAGATGTGGATCGCATCAAGTGAGGGTCTTGATTTGTGATGGGTCTTGTGTTGGATCTGACAACCCAAAGATGACCCACACCTGACCCATCCCAAGACCCATCAGAAGAACCTGAAATATTTCTATTAGGAATGGTTCCTGAGGGTGATAATAGAGAAAATATTTATTTAATTTTAGAAGTATTA
>JANHFN010034197.1:5000-12341 GCA_032468175.1 Toxicocalamus goodenoughensis
TACAGATTTTAGCTCCACTGTAAACCAGTGGGGTTAAAAGAGTCTTAGTATTTATGGGGCCTGATCTTTCATTTCTTCTAATGTCAAAATTATTTATTTGGCCTATTCTAGTCCAGATGTGACTGTTGAGAGCATGTTAATTTATATTCAGTTTCCATGGGCCCCTGTCCCCATCATTTCTGATTTCTGTTTGGTCTCTGAGGACTTCACCTATTCATCCTGGAGCTTTCATTTCCTCTGTAAACAAAATAAACATGAAATGCAAAAGTCCCTATGATACTATAAAATAATTATTTCTAATGGCACAATGGATCATATTTGGGAGGGAAAATATAAAAAGGATGGATCTTTTTCCATTTATTATCCTGCAAAGGAAGAAGTTACCTTGATGTTGTTTTTGATATTGGGTTTTTTTAAGGTTTGAGATGTTCACTTTTAAATTAAAAATTGATCCAAAATGCCATTGCATTCATCCAAAATGTGCAAAAGTACACAAGAATATATGTATATATTCTTATATGTGCTTATAAAATACATTTTTCATTTGCAATTCTTTGTGTGAAGAGAAATATCAAGAATGTTTGGTTTCTTTTTGACATTTACAAATAAAGAGGCTAGGAGTTATTTATTCTAAAATGTTGTTGCAAAGTGCTTATCTACATGTGGCACTAAACAAGGATTTGTTGTGGGATTTGAGAAGACTGTGTAGTGCTTCAGTGTTAAGCACCCAAAACTCTAGGGGACTGGCACTAATTTCCTCTCTCGTAAAACAACACAGTATTCATAACAACTCAAGAGGCTTGACATAAGTAATGATGGCATATGCAGGCGAAGATTACCACCCCAGCAGTGTAATCAAGGTGCTAGGTACTAACGCAAGTTAAATTGAGACAATAATGCTGAAACTTGCATTGTGGGATTAGGAGAGTACTTGAAATGCTGACATCGGCATCTCCTGAAAGAGCGCCTGTCTTGCTTTCAATGCCTGTTTATACTTAATGACCTCAAAATTTGTATGTCGTTAACACCATGTACTGAAGTGGGAGAGAACAAGGTTTGGGAGGGAGAAGATTCCCTGTCTTAGTTGACTTTTGTCTCTTCTGGTAATTGGTGGCTTTCCTGCCATATTAGAGAGCAACGCATGAAGCAGCAAGGCCCCTGAGGTCTACGTAAACATGCTGTGAGCATGGAAAGCCTCATGCTCTCAAGCACTAGGCAATAATTTACATACTTTGAAAAGTCATTTATGCCTGCAAAAATCACTATGGCTAGAACAAATTTAAATACTAGATCTATGGAAATTTTTGAAATTAAGCCATATTAAAACTTGATGCTCAGATCAATATAGTGAAACCCAAGTAATTAAAGTTGGCTTGTTTGTTTGACTTCTTATAAATAAAAAGGGTTTAATACAGACTAATTACACAGAATCCTTCCTATACTTTAGGATAATAATGGCAGCAATTTAAAGCAGCATTAAATGGGAATTAATAAGAGGGTATTGAGTCACTTCTACTGTATTAAGCTCCGTGAAATGATATCTCATCTCAATTTAACTTTCAGCCATCGGTTATATGATTGATAAGCCTTGAAGTTTATATGGATAATTTAAAATATTTGCTTCTTCTAATTAACAAATTCTATTTATAATTGACAAATGGCAAAAACTTGTTGACTGTACTGTCTTTATAAGATAAAACGTTCTAATATTTTTCATTAAATGAATGTTATGGATTTCTTAATTTGTCTAGGCTATTCTGGTGAGATATATTTTAAAATACAATTTCAATTTGTTTAGGATACATATTTTTAAGAAAATTCAAAAGGAAACAGGATTCGAATTTTAAAGTTTAAAAATGTGATGAAAAGTTATTTCAAGTATTATTTTACTAGAGAAGTTCAGTGGGTTTCTTTTATAAAATTCAGGATGCGTGCTCCTTGGATTTAATTGAGTTTAGATTTACAAATTATTAAAACTAAGAGCATTAGCTAAATTATACTTATTTTTAGATGCAGGATGACATCTTCCCTACTTCTACCGAAGTTCTGAATAATCGTTTATGATAATAACAAAACTATTACTATTCTGTGTATGTAATTGGAACATACTATAAAAGCTTTTAGAACATCATAATTTGGAAAACTAATCTGTTCCATGACACATACATTTGTGTTACATTTCTACCTTTTTGATTAGACAGAATATTTTTTTACAATTAAGAAATTGCTGGTATTGTTCTTTTATTTCTTTCAAATGCCATGTTAGCCTGCGGAGGAACTCACAGTGCTGGTGGACCTTAGACAGCTTTTTACCATGGTCCAGTGAAAGTTCCTGATGAAATTACAGGTGCAGGGAAATGCAGAATTAGAAATCAGATGTTGCAATTCTTGTGAAGCTACAGCTTTGTTGATGACAGAACAATTCCATTTTTGACAGTTTAATTTACTGTTGCCATTGGACAAAAGCAAAAAGAGAATGTGAGGTTAGCCACCTGCCCCTATTGTACTGTGGCTCACATACTAGGCTGCAAAATCATGACTCTCAACCTGTCGTGCTCAAACGAGAAGGTTTTCAGTTGGGAAAAAAGAATATATCAGTGCATGTAATATTGCCTGACCTCATAAAATAAAAGGGGAAAATTGCAGATTTTGACAGCCATTATGAATCCTGTATCAGCATTCAAACATCTCTGAGCTGACTAGAATACGTTTATAATAATAATAAAAAGTATTACTACGTTGACTTACAATATAGAGCAAAAAATGACTTGTCAGTAATTTATTAAAGAGGCTATTAAATTTAGTAGTATATATATGTTACCAGCAATGTGTGAAAAGCTGGCATTTTATAGAATGCCTATAGTGTGAAAAGCTGGCATTTTATAGAATGCCTAGGAAATCTATAGAATGTGTGAGGTTTTTAGGCAAAGAATGAAGTGTCTGTGTTATTTTAATATACTATGCATATTTAATAACCTAGGCATTATGTAGAATGACAGGTATTTATGCAAAGTATGAAAAGAGAGTCATGAAAAGAGTTAGGGTTAGGGCTAGGGCTAGGGCTGTTTATTGAAATGATTTATATGAAAATGAACAAAGAAATGCAAAATGAAGTACACGACTGACTTACTGGGGGAAAAACAGGAGAAAAAGACCACTATTAACTTGTTACAACAAGAAAGGCTAAAGTAGCATTTTAGTAGGAGTATTTTATACTTTGCATGTTTGCCTTTTGGCATTGCATAGAATGCTTAGGAAATGTGAGAAATATTAAGCATTTCATACTTCAACATCCCAGTTTTGGCATTCTATAGATTTCCTAGGCGTTCTATAAAATGTCTAACTTCACACATTGATGGTAACATACACAGAAGAATGTTTAGCTTGGAGAAAAATGCAGAAATAGTCTTTTCGAAAGATGGTCTGTTTGGAGTTATTTTGTGATGTTAAGCTATAATAGACACCACAAAGGAGATTCCATGTTAACTTTGTCTCTGCAGGTTGCATGAAATCTGCCTAATGATTCTATGAAATAAAATGGAGGCTTTTTTAAGAAACAAAGCATGACATTCCAAGAAAACTTTAGACTGCAAAGTATGCAGATTAAGATATAATTACCATAATTTTCTTCAATTCATGTGTTCATTTACTTGACTGGTGAATTTGAGAAAAAAAGAGAATACTTATAAATACAAGTATAAGGTTCACTTTTTTTTTCTGGCCCACAATATATTTACCATTCTTAATGCAATGTCTGAATTAAAAAAAAAACTGCTGATAAATCATTTTATCTACCCAATTAATCATCTGGAAGTTGTTCCTTTATAGAACAGTTCTAAATCTCTAAATTAGATTTTTCTAACTTGCATGTGTGAATATTTTTTTTAAAAAAATGAAAGTGTCATAGAGTGATCTTTACCTTAGATAAGGATATGAGATTGAGAACATCTAAGCCGTGCATGCAAGAGCAATGCAGAGAAACTGATAACTTTGTCTCATCTATATTGTTCTTATTTTACATGAATTTCCTGATTTTTCTTGAAATATTCCTAACGTAGGAGATATGTCAAGTAATCCTGACTTCAGATTATAACGAAGTCTATCTATTGCAGGTTATAAAGCAGCTCATCATGTAACCAATCCAATAAACCAATTTTACATAGTTTTTTTCTGTGGTGATCAATACGTGAATCACCGTGTACATTATGTCAATCCACAGTTGTTAAGCAAATGCCATGGTCATTAAGCAAACCCATTATTTGCTATGGAGTGTTTTTGAGTTTTATGGAGTGAAAACTGGAAGCAAATGTGACCAGGGGATGCTACAAAGGAGTGTGAATGTGTGCCGAGTGCGCAAAATGTCATGTGATTCAGAGGGGTGACATCAGAAGTTTGAAACAGGGCGTAAGTTGCCTTTGGGGACTCCTTCAGTACTTCAGATGGTGGCTATTGAAATAACCAATCATAAGTCAACAACTACATGCACGCACACGCTTTTAGTATAGAGACTGGAAAATAGCCTCCTTGCCTTTGGAGGAAGATACTGAATGGAAAGACTGAGATAAAGATGTTTATTTCCTTGTAAGGTTTATACGACTGCCAGTCCATAATAATTGTATCCAAAAAAAGCAAATAAAAATAAACATAGTCCTCAACTTACAACCGTTCATTTAGTGACCATAAAAAGTTGCAACTCCATTGAAAAAGTTACCTGTGATCCATTGTCATGTTTAAAATATCCCCATGGTCACACAAGCAAAATTTGGGTGCTTGGCAACTGGCCTGTATTTATGACAGTTGTACTGTACTGGGGTCATGCAATCTCCATGTCTAACCTTCCCAACTGACTTCTGACAAGTAAAGTCAACAGCAGGAAGTCAGATTTATTTAACATGCAGCAAAAAAGGTTATAAAATGGAGCACAGCTCGCTCATTAATTGTCTTGCTTAGCAATTAAATATT
Organism: Toxicocalamus goodenoughensis; assembly: GCA_032468175.1. Lineage (NCBI taxonomy): Eukaryota > Metazoa > Chordata > Lepidosauria > Squamata > Elapidae > Toxicocalamus > Toxicocalamus goodenoughensis. The sequence goes on from JANHFN010034197.1 coordinate 9,963, forward strand.
GGGCTCATTTGTGGTCATAGGCTGAGGATTATCTGTAAGATGAATGTAATGTAACCGAGGTCCTTTAAAAATTTACCTCCTTCAACTTTGCTACTGTACAACCAGGGTCACCTGTCTCCCAGTCCAATACCTCATAGGACAGAGATAGAATTTCTTATTTTACATTGGCAGTACTTGGAAACAGTTTGACGTAGGATAATTCTGTATTGACATTGGATAATTCTGTATTGACATGATGCCTCATTATTTCTTCTTTTTATTCAGTGTTGTTTAATACACATGAAACTGCTAAGCAACTGTTTTATTTAGCAGACAAGTAGCACAGAAAAAAAGTGAATCCCAAAGAACTGCTTTTTAACTTTTTCATCAGATCCTATGAAGCCATGGGAAGGCATAGCTCTTGTGATAAAAGAGTATGTATAGGATTTTTTTGTTACTTGTGAAAAGGCATTGAATGGATGAAATACCCATCCGGGAAATCCATTGTACACTTCATTTAGTAACCAATGTGAGAAATATAAACTTTTTCCTTATGCAGTAAATGTGATTTATGCATTCTTAGATTGATTTCAACTACTTTTAATTTATAAATAAAAAAACTACACCTAGCATTAAGTGAGCAGGTATCCACTCAAAAGAAGACCCTTCCATTACCTCTCTGTTCATTTCAAATTAACTCTAAAATATTCCTTATCACTTCTAATTCTAGCACTTGAGCAGAGAATGGATCACATTTTAGACCACATTTATGCAGAAATATTTAAAATGCAAAAGAGTCACAAACTTTTAAGCACCACTGTGTTGTTCTTATAAAACATTAATTAAACTTCTAACTTTGGTCATCTAAGAAGGAACTTGTTTGTCCTTTGAGCATCCTAGTAAAATAGGAAAAAAGATCTGTCCATCTATTCCTTGCCTTTAAGATTTTCAAAGGTTCTTTTCATTTTCTGGGCCACAAGATTTTCCTTACAGCGGCTGCGGAAGGTGGACCTTGAGAAAAAGGATTAGAAACCTTCTAATTAGGGATTCTGATACAGTTACTAAAAGTACTATGATTGGAAGATTTTCAAATCAAAGAAAAAAGAGGAAACTCTGTCAGTAAGAAAGCATCACCCCCAAAGTTGGTATGACAAACTTTTAGAACGACTTGAAGAACTTCTTCCAGACACCCGGTCAAGATTATTATTATTATTATTTATTAAATTTCTATACCGCCCCTCTCCCGAAGGACTCGGGGCGGTGTACAGCAATTTAAGAATACAAGGATACAAAAGTTAAAATTATTAAAAGATAACATATGAATCCTCTGTAAATATATGACTTGTGTTTTGTTTCCATTGTAATGCATATTTTATCTTTTATTGTTGCTTTTATAATGCAACACTTTTTGAGTGAGCAGCCATAGACATTGAATTAATTAATACATGAATTAATGAATAAACTTGCATACTTGTGTATGACTGATGAATTCTAAAAATACATTGTCTGGGCTTGACAAAATTGAGAGAAGCAGAAAATGCTGGGATAAAATGGATGGATATAATCCAAATAACCCCAAGGCCTGTGTTTGGACAACTGTAAAAGATCACTGAACAACAGATCAAAAATGCAAATGTTTTTGATCCGTGCAGTTAGTAATAACCAAGCTGAACTGATGGCATGGTAACTTAAAATTTTGATTTATACTATTTCTCTTTAAACTTTTAACATAAATACATATGAACAGAGGGGAGCAGGAATAAAGATACCTAATATCCCCTTCCCTTTCTATTATTTGTAATGGTATGTGAGAAAGACCTTGAGAGTTGGGGTGAAGAGATCCAGCATAAGAAACAATCAGACAAGAGAGGGCATAGCCCCCAGCTGCATAATGGACAAAGAAAGAAGATCAGAAGGGAATCTCCCTAGCTTCTCAAGCTACGAAGAAGAAGGCAGCAAATTCATATCTTCACACTTGCAAATTCTGTTAATGTAGTCTTACAATAAAATAGAATTAGCTCAACTGGATGTATTTCCTGTCTGGTCTGGTCTACCTGGAGGGCTGACATTTTTCTTCACATTGCAGGGAAGAGTCTCAACAGACCCACACTCTCCTTGTGACATTAGTCTAGCTTTTCAGTATAATAAGGTTTATGCCATCTGACAGGCCTTCAAAATTAGCTATTTTTCCTTCTTTCTTGGTGTGGCTTTGAGAAAGAGTACTATCACAAATATTGTTCAGGTTTGAGCAGTTTAAGAGCCTGCACTGAGAGGAAAATATAATTCTTCTTCCTCTTCTTCTTCTTCTTCTTCTTCTTCAGCGTTTATCCCGCGCTCTGGCGAGGTCCGCTAATGTCCTTGAGTGCTGCTTCCACGCCTCTCTGTCTGCCACGTGTGTCG
>JANHFN010034245.1:0-12340 GCA_032468175.1 Toxicocalamus goodenoughensis
GGCGTGGAAGCAGTACTCAAGGACATTAGCGGACCTCGCCAGAGCGCGGGATAAACGCTGAAGAAGAAGAAGAAGATGGAGGGAGGGGGGAAATCCCATACAAAGATGGGGTATTAGAAGCTACTCAGAATCAGATTCAACTGGAGCAGCTTAGATTGCAGATAAATAGTGATGAACCAGGTCTAATCTAGGCTGACTTTTTTTGAGATCAGTCAGAATGGGCTAAGTATTTCCATTTGCTCTGGAGAAAAACATGCAGTGGAATGTGCATTTGGAGAAGCATAGGAAGAGAGTTTGGGCAGTATAGAGTTTTCCCAGGGAGGAGGCACAGACCTATCCATCAGAGGGGAGCCCAAATTAAGAGACTGCAGTCCTGAGTTGGAGGGAGATGGAGAGTGTTATGTATTAACATACCTCTAATTGGTTGGTCCGTGGTGGTGGGAAATTTGAAGAGCCATCACTGGCCACAGCCGTGAGCAGCCCAACTATAAAAAGGGCTGCTGCGGTTTCTCCAGCACTCAGTCCTAGAAGGAAATAAAACAATTGACAGTCATGCTGGTGTCTCATGAGTTTCATTCTGGCGACCTAACACTGGTGATGAGGATGGGATTCTGAGACAAAGGGAACCAGTGAGCACGTGGCGATCGATGGGCAGCGCATCGAGACAACATGGCTGGAAACAACACGCCACCCGCACCGTTCGATCCAGCAACCTAAGACTGGGAATCGTACATCGAGTGATTCCTCATGTTCCTCAAAGGGAGCGACCTCCATAATATATCTGCACATAGGAAGAGAGCCATCTTCCTCACCCATTGTGGGCCCGCAGTATTCAAGATGGCCAAAGCATTAGCGGAAGCCACTGATGTGAAAACGATGGCCTGGCTGGACCTGGAAAGAATACTGAGGGCTCACTACACACCAGCTGTCTCCTGCCTCATCAAAAGACATGAATTTTATTGGTGTGACCAAAAAGAAGGCAAGAACATCGGTGATTTCATTGCAACGTTGAGGGACATCGCTGGGGCATGCAAATTCCTAAATATGGATGAAGACATGAGAGACCGAGTGGTCCTGGGGCTGAGGGATCTCACACTACAGGGTCAATTACTAACAAAACCCAAGATAATGCTCCAAGAAGCAATAGAAGAAGCTACCGCAGCAGAAGCCATAGAGAAATCAGTGGCAGTCATGCTGAAAATGAACAAAGCACCAACAGAGAACCGAAAAAACATCACCATAACCTACCACGAGGACATCAAGTCCCCCTCGGAAGATGATGAAGAAGAAGAAGGGGTAAATCAACTCCGTTCGGAACAGGGCAGAAGAGACCAGAATGGAAAATGGAAGGAATTTCGCTGTGCCAGTTGTGAGGGGAACCATCCACGTTCTGAGTGCCATTTCCTAGATGCAATCTGCAAACATTGTGAACGCTGGGGACATATTGCTAGGGCATGCCGAGCAAGGAAAAACTACGACCCTAGACAAAGATGGAACACCCCCCCCACACCCTCAAGAGAGGGAGAAACAAACAGGGAGCTGCTGGAACAAAGACAACAGAAACAGGTGAGGGAAAGAGACAAACAACGGAAGAGATGAAACACACCAAACGGTGACCATCGGACACTCCAACACGACAAACACCCAGAAGGCCTATGTCCAGGTCACCATAGAAGGCCAGCCATGCCAGATGGAAGTGGACTCAAGCTCATACTTATCAATGGTATCGTGGGGCACCATAAAAAGACTGATACCAGACATAAGCCAGGAAGGACTTGAAAGACAAACACTAATGCTGAAAGACTACCAAGGAAACAAAATTCCTGTAGTAGGTACCGGACAATTCAAAGTAAAATTCAAAAATACATCAGAATCCTTCCACTAACCATAGTCAACCGAAATCAACCCAGCCTATTGGGGCTCGAATGGTTTGCACCATTAGGAATTGAAGTCACAGGGATAAACAGCATCACAGAGGCAGAGTGGGAAGAGGACCTGATGGAAGAATTCCGGGGCATGTTTGATGGAGAACTGGGCAAGTACAAGGGGTCCCCAATTTCTTTTAGTCTAAACCCAAACATAGCCCCTATAAGATTAAAAGTGAGGTGGGTTCCTTTTGCACTAAAACCAAAAATCGATGAGCAATTGGATAAGCTCATTGCACAAGGGGTTTTTAGAACCAATTGACCATGCAAAATGGGAAACCCCAATTGTGACACTAATTAAACCAGATGGGTTGGAAAGCATCTGCAGGGACTACAAAGCAACCCTTAACCATACTCTCCAACAAAGCGCATACCCAGTTCCAGTGGTACAGTATCTATTACATTCCCTGCAGGGGGGGGGAATCTTTGCAAAACTAGGCCTCGCACAGGCATACCAATAGTTGCCCGTTGACCCTGAAACAGCGGAAGCCCAGACAATCATGATGCACAAGGGGGCATTCAAATGCAACAGACTACAATTCAGCATCAGCATCGCCACAGGGGTGTCCCAGAGCTTAATGGACATCTATTGCAAGGGATAGAAGGGGTGGTACCATACTTTGACGATGTCTTGGTATCAGCCAAGGACAAAGAACAACTACGAGACTGCCTAAGGGAAGTCATAAGCAAATTCAAGGAGGCGGGACTAAAAGTAAAAAAAGATAAGTGCCAGTTAGCCACCGGCAAAGTTGAATTCCTAAGATATCTGATAGACAGTGAAGAGATCCATCCCACAGAAAATAAAGTCAGAGCAATCAAAGAAGCCCCCAGACCCACAAATAAAACTGATCTGCAAGCTTTCTTAGGACTCATTAACTTTTACAATATATTCCTACCACAGAAAGCAACCATTGTGGAACCACTACACAGGTTGCTTGACAAGAAAGCAACCTGTGCCTGGGGGCGACGGGAAGAAACGGCATTCCAAGAAATAAAAAACTTAATTACATCAGACAACATATTAATACAATACAGAGAAACACTTCCAATAACACTAACCTGCGATGCATCACCTTTCAGTGTCGGTGTGATATTCAGCCATGTATTACTAGATGGGAAAGAAGCATCCATAGCTTTCTATTCAAAGACTCTGTCAAAGCTAGAGAGGAACTACAGCCAATTAGACAAGGAGGCATTGGCCGCTGTCACCAGAATAAAACGTTTCCACGAATATATCTATGGGAGAACTTTCACACTAGTCACAGACCACAAGCCACTCCTGGGTAGCATCGCAAAGCTACACTTAACATACTGTCACCATGAATAACGTGATGGTTGGAATTTTTGGCTGCCTATAACTACAAACTAACCTACCGACCCGGAAAGGACATAAATCATGCTGACGCACTTAGCCGTTGCCCTCTACTTGACATAGAAGATGACCCAGCACCAACCACATCAACCCTTCAAATAGAGACATTAGAAAACCTACCCATAACGGCAGCAGACATCGCTAGGGAAACAGCTAAAGACAAAACCCTGGTGCGAATTTTAAATTGGCTAGGAAAAGGATGGACAGAAACTGAGAGTGACAACCACCAAACCATTGCAGAATAGACAAACAGAACTCTCAATGCTGAAGGGGTGCGTACTATGGGGGAATCGGGTGGTCATACTGAACATTTTAAGGAAACGCATACTAGAATTGTTACACGAGGCACACCCGGGTATTGTAAAAATGAAATCCATGGCAAGCAGTTATGTATGGTGGCCAGGGATGGATAAGTAAATAGAGGACTGGGTGGCAACGTGTAAACACTGCCAGGAATCTAGGCCAACACCCCCCACAGCACCATAACATGAATGGGAAACACCAAGGGGACCATGGTCAAGACTACACATTGTTTTTGCAGGCCCAACCAAAGGACACACATTTTTAATAGCTGTAGATGCTTACTCCAAATGGCTAGAAGTAAGCATTATGCACTCCACCACAACAGAAGCCATCATTAGACAGCTCAAGAAACTTTTTGCAACACATGGATTGCCAGATCTAATTGTATCCGACAACGGGCCACAATTCACGGCAACAACATTCAAGGGGTTTCTAGCACAACATGGGATAAGGCATGCACTGACAGCACCAGGACACCCAGCCACGAATGGATGGGCGAAGCACATAGTATGTTACACAAAGGAAACATTACAAAAGCTGGGGCCTGGGGGGACACAAGAAAAGATAGATAAGCTACTGAGCATTCAGCACATGACACCCAGTGCCACAACAAACAAAAGTCCAGCAGAGTTACTAATGGAGAGGAAACTAAGATCAAACCTAGACAGACTGGACCCCACATATAGCCCAGAAAAACCAGCAGATTCCTCCAGCAATTGCCACACATTTCAAACAAGGGACCCAGTATAAGCAAAAAATTTCACAGGGGAACCATTGTGAATACCAGAAAAAGTGATCCAGATAACTGGGCCCCATTCATACAGGGTAGACACTGAGGATGGGAGAAGCTGGAGGAGGCACATAGACCAGCTCAGATCTAGAGCCACGAAGGGAGACCCAAACAGACCCACAGAAGAGGGGGGAGACCCCCTCAAAAAACAAAACACAATGAGAGAAGATGGGGGAGACCCCTCAAACAGACAGAACACAAGTAGAAAGGGAGGGAGAAACCTTCCACAAACAAGAGAAATAACAGAACAAACCCTGACAACTATGCAACAACCAATACTAACACTAGCCCCGGTCAGGAAACACAAACCTGAGACCGGGGAAGAAGGCAGGACGGGGAGACAGGAACAGGTCCAGAAGGACAGCGGGAAAGCAATCCCTAGCGAGAGCAGCCAGACCAACCCAACCAGCCAGGAAATTCCTGGCGGGAGTGGCATGGCCGACTCAACCTTCCAGGAGGTTCCAAGAAGACAGATGGGAGGAACAACAGACCCATCCGAACAGTCCAGAGGCCAACCCGTGACTGAATTGCACAGGTCCAGTAGAAACCATAAAAGCCCCACCTACCTACGTGACTACGTATGGTAGGTGAGGCTCATATTGGTTGGACCAGACCAGGTGGGGAGGGGTGTTATGTATTAACATACTTACCTGAAATTGGTTGGTCCGTGGTGGTGGGAAATTTGAAGAGCCATCACTGGCCACAGCCGCGAGCAGCCCAACTATAAAAAGGCTGCTGTGGTTTCTCCAATGCTCAGTCCTAGAAGGAAATAAAACAATTGACAGTCATGCTGGTGTCCTGAGTCTCATTCCCGTGACCTAACAGAGAGGGAGGAAGAAGTTAGAATCTGTCAAGATATAACTGTTTGGTTAAAAGGTTATATATTTAGTTTGGTAAAATTCTGTCCATTAGGTGTATTGTACTGCTTAAGAATTGGACTTTGCTGTGTTGTCTTTTTTCATTTGTGTCTGATTCAGATGCAGACCTAATCCAAGTTCCCAATATTTTAAAAAAGTAAAGAAATAAATCCTACATGGTGGAGAAAAATTATTGGATATTACAGGCTTTATGTTTGAGCACTATAGTCTTTGGGTGTTCTGGAGAATCACATAGTCACGGTTGGGAAATTGCTTACAGCTTAAGATATAATTAATTATTCTAGTTGGTAAGGGCTTGATTCTTCAGATACAGAACCTATTGCCATTGAAAGTTGATTTTGCATTATTATAGCTCTGAATATTTTTATTTACTTTCTTTTCAGCCCAGGATCCCTGTAGCCCCTCTCCATGTTCCCCTTATGCTGTTTGTAAGATTGTTGAGGAAACCAAATATCAGTGCATTTGTGCTGAGGGATACCAAGGGAATGGGAGAATATGCCAAGTCAGGCAACCGTGCCTTGACAATAATGGAGGCTGTCCGAAAAATACCACCATCTGTATTACCCAGAATACAGGAAAGGTAAATGGTGCCTTGCAGTGTACTTTGATTGTAGCAGTCATGTATGAAAGCAGACAGTTAGCAATAAGGCCAAGTTATTTGAGGGCTCTCCTATCTTCTATGGTTTTTGTCTAGAAGGCTCATGCCAACAGAAAGTGATGCATCTTGGTTTGTAGTGGTTTTTATGTTATTATTTGAAGTGTTGGTTATTTCCTTTAAAGCCTTGCAAGGAGCCTAAAGCATTGTAACTAGTCTTCTTTCTATTTCCATAGCCATATTGCCAATGTAAAGGAGGTATGAAAAGGGAAAGTTCAGGGATAAATAATTGCGTACCCATCAATGAATGCCCAAGATATCTTTGCGACAGCAGTGCACAAAGGTGTGAAATGACCCCTGATGGGTTTATCAAGTAAGTATTTCAGAAGCCCAGCATGAATTCAATATAGAAGCTATTCTGGATCTCTATTGTTTGCTATAATACTAAATTCATGTCTGATTTACATGTTTTCTGTGTATCTTTGTTGAGAGGCAGGGAGGCAGACAGGCAGGCAGACAGACAGAGATATATGAAGGACTAGTTCCCAGTGAAATATACTTCTTGATACATGCATTAATTTTCTGTTAAGTATTTTATCCAATTTTTCTCCTAAAAAGCTCAGATCAGACAGGTAGGTAGGTAGAATAATATCCAAAAATAGCAGGGAGTATTTTTTGAACACATATGTTTGTAGATCCAGCTATATATTGGTCATTCCGAAAACCTTTTTCTTGAATATTGATGGCAATATTTTAGACATGGGAATCCCCATTATAAAGTTACACAAATTATATGCTCGATACAATACAACAATAGCTACAAATAAACATTTCTAAAAATTATATATTATTTATTAAAAGCAACAGGAGTATGGTATCTTCTTACTGGAAAGCCGCTTATCCTCTATCAATGAAAATATGAAACAAAACAAGTCTTAATTTCCAATATTAGTGGCCAATATTTGCAAGGCTGCCTGTAATGTTTCTCCTTGCAAAGGTGTTTTTCTGTTTTGGCCTTTCTATGATCATCATGTAGAGCAAAATTGTTCACCTGCATAGGAGTGGCTACTTTGTTCTAGCCTCATTGAGATCCACTAGGCTGCAAGAGAAGAATGTTACTTTTCCTTTGAATTCCTAGCTCAATTATGTCCTTCTCTAGTTGTGAGTCTCACTAGCATCCAATAATCATTGTCTTGGAAATGTTTTAAAAATCATATGCTTTCCTTGGAATTGTGTGCAAATCTGGTGATAGTTGGCCATCTTGGCCATTGGATCACCCTCCTTCTAACCTGAGTTTTTAGATACCAATTAAGCTCCACTCTGCTCTTCCAGATTTTACAAAAATTACATCTGGCATAAAATAGACTTTTTCAAATGTTCAGTGATGGCATCTTTCCAAGCACGGAATGCCAATATTATTAACATCCCACGTTACAAATGTGGGTGTCAAAAAGAAAAGAAAGACTGGTTCACTTTGACCAATTCAGATATGAATTAGGGCAGCCTTCCCCAATATGATACTCCTTAGATATGTTGGACTTCTACCTCTGCAATAATCAAACGACACCGGGTTTGAAGTTTAACATGATCAGAATGGCACCATTGAGGAAGGTTGACACTGGCATTTTTTTTTGAAAAAGTTTTATATCTTACGCAAACATAGACATAACATAAACATAAAACATAAAACCATCTTTCAGTTAGGTACAGTGTGTCGGTTGGTACAAATCTCTTTTGCATAATCTCTATAGTCTTTCCCTTCTAATTTAAATTGATCTTCATAATCAACTATATATATTTATATTATTATCATTGTTAATCACTTACTAGACTGTTACTAATATTCCATCATTTTATGCAAGCTAATCACCATTTTAACTTAACCTACTTTGTAACATACATTTCATCGTCACTAATCAATTCAATAGTAATATATCCTTACATTATTTTATTTCTAGAATTCTATTATACTGTAGACACCGGCATTTTCTATGTCTTTTGTCACTACAGGTGGTCCTTGACGTATGACCACAATTGAGCCCCAAATTTATATTGCTAAGCAAGACATTTGTTAAATGAGTTTTCCCCCATTTTACGACCTTTCTTGCCACAGTTATTAAATGAATCACTGCAATTGTTAAGTTAGTAACACATTGCTAAGTCAGTCAGGCTTTCCCATTGACAGGGCTTCTCAGAAGGTTGCAGAAGGTGATCCCATGAACCTGGGACACTGTAGCCGTCACAAATAGGAACCAGTTGCCAAGCATCTTAATTTTGATCACATGACCATGGGAATGCTGCAGCAATAGTCATAAGTATGAGAAATAACTGTCATTTTTTTCAGTGCGGTTGTAACTTTGAACTGTCACTAAATGAATGGTTGTAAGTCAAGGACTACCTGTACATGCCCAGAATGATCTTGATATTATTGATATCATTTGCAACTGAGAATTTTGCTTCATTCTATTTCTTTTTAAACCACCTCTATATTAATTGAAGTGACAGATACCTGGATATAAATATATCTGGATACCTAGATATAAATATTTGAATAAGTCTTTATTTTCTAGTGTTTCCCCTTACTAAAGGAGTAAAACTGCAGCTGCTAGCCACCTACAAGGCTGGCAAAGATGTTCAAAAACATGTCCACCAAGTGTTGGAAATGCAATCAGACATCAGGCACATATCATATGTGGTAGACATGCACAAAAGCGGGGAAAGAATGGATAAAAATACATACATGGATAGAAAAGATGTTAAAACAGCATCTAGATTATAAGCCAAAAATATTTTTGCTAGGCATAATACCAGAAAAATATGATAAAGGGACTATATACTTATTGTTGCATATCCTGATAGTGGCAAGAATTGTATTTGCACAGCATTGGAAAAATGAGGAAATCCCCACAGAGGAAAGCGTAATCAAAAAAATACTAGATTGCGTAGAAAGGGATAGGTTGACATTAAAAATAAAGGATAAAGATGCAGAATATTTTTAATATGGGATTTGTTTTATCTATGATTAGAAAATAGAGATAGAAATTAGAAATTGGAAAAATATTATGTATAAGAAATAAACTCCTATAACACATTGTTCATGAAGCACATATGTTTGTATAAGAAAAATGTATAAATAAAATATATTTTTTAAAAACTACAGCTGCTAAATAGTTGCTTAATTAATGTGAATTGGTTGCAAAACACTTAATAATGGGACAGTTGCCCAAACCACATCTTATATTACCCTCTTTTGTTCAGCTGCATCTGCCAAAAGGGAGAAATTGAAGTTGGAGGTTCCTGTTACAAAACTATCCTGAGTGAAATCTTTAAGCAAAGTAGAAGAGGAAGGTCGTTCAATAAATTGAGTGATGCACTGACATTGTTCGGTAACTTTCTTTTCTGAATGAATTTAACTATACATAACTGCAATTGGGTAGAAAATCATTAAAATATTCTAATTGTTTCAGGTTGATTTCTTTGAATACATATTGTTATTATAAATAGGAAGAAGCCTACCATAGTCACAGCAGATGTGCTTACTTAAAAGGGCAGCAGCATTGATTAAATTAACTTGTTAATTAAGAAAAGAATTAAAAATGTCAAGTGCATGAAATTAGGAGCCAAGGTATTCAAATGGATACAGGTTTATTGCAAGCTATCACTCTCTACAAGTAATCTGAACTACTAATGGGCTTAACCTCTTGTTGGCATGAAGGAACTTCAGACTGATGACATATTTCACCCATTCCTCGGCTCAGCCTAGTCATCTGCTACAAAAATATAATCCAGGGCACACAGACCTTTAATTCAGATCAAATATAAATTTCAGAACAAGGAAGAAGGTAATTCAGCTGGTTGTGTTAAATTGTCTCTCTTATTTGTTGCTAAACAGGAAAATATATTTGGATGCCACAGCTAGCTAACTTTTATTTATTTTTTTATTGACTTTAAAAAGAGGCCTTGATATTCAAGGATGCTGAAAACTTTTGATGGAAAATAGATAAGTACTTGCATATGTTTCCTGGTCTGGCAAGCAACAGCTGGGTAGACAATGTAGATTGGGGAAATGTTGTAGGGTATTGAGGAAGAGTTAAATGTCTCCCTCAACCTCTCAGTAGGGGATAGAAACAGAAATATAATGAAGATGTCTTCATAAAATCTTCAATCTGCACATCTAAGATATATAGCAAAAAGACATATATACCATTTTATAGTGCTTTCCAGCCCTCTCTAAGCGGTTTACAGAGTCAGCTTATTGCCCCCAACAATCTGTGTCTTCATTTTACCCACCTCGGAAGGATGGAAGGCTGAGCCAACCTTGAGCCTGGTGAGATTCGAACTGCCAAATTACAGGCAGCTGACAGTCAATACAAGTAGCTGGCAGTACTGCATTCTAAGCACCACACCACCATGGCTCATGTATATATTCTGTTAAGGAAAATGCTTCAAGTTGGTTATTTATGATATTCAGTTTTTTTTAATGAATATGTGGTATGGAATCTTTTAACAGCTAAGGGTTGTTCATTAACCCTGGAGAACTACGGGCCTTTCACAGTTTTTGTGCCTACTGGAGAAATCAATCCTCGATTTAACTTCAGTGTAAGTTCTCTTCTCTCTTATTTTTTATTTCTTCTAGCATTTGTGTCTGAAGTAAGGCTACCACTGTCCTTCTTGAGCAATATTATCATTTGGTATTTTTACTCACTGGTTTGTTTTTCACAGAGAATTACAATGAAGGGGAAGGGAGAGGTAGAGCGATAATTATTTGCAGGATTTGCAAAGAAGGTGAAGTCTAGAAACCACGGTTTATCATAAGACCACCAAAACTCTACATATTCTTAGTTTTAACAATAGCCATCCACTCTCACACAAAAAGAACTTTGTCAGAGCACTATCTGGCAGAGTGAGAACCCTCTGTAGCTCCCAGCAAGCTAAACAACTGTACAGAAAGTGCCACATGAACAATTCAAGCATAATGAGTACCTACAAGCATTTATTACAAGATGCCTGCACAAAATGCAAAGGAGAGAAAAGAAAGAAGATAAAAGACCAACTATGTGGCACACTCTGCCATACCTCAAAAACATTTCAAAAGCAGTAGAATGCAGCTTCTGAGATCAGCAAGTGGGCATCACACACTGCCCAGAGGCTACCACATGGGGACAAATTATGCATGCTAAAGATCTCTTGGAAGTGGGAGATACTTTCAATGTAATCTACCAGATCCCCTGCATGGATTGCCCCTGTGACTATGTAGGACAAATGGGAAGGAAGATTTCAAGAACACAAGCCAGCAGTTAGACGAAGAGACCCGAACTCATTAGTAGCCTCACATTGCAAGAACACACATTTAATTTCACAGCAACTAAGATAATGGGCCACCCCATTACAAAAATAGCCAGGGAAATGATTAAAGCCTGGGAAACGGGCCCCTTGTCAGTTAACAGGAGTACTGATTTACCACCAGCTTAGGACTTATTACTTAGTACTGAATTGCTTTGCAGAATAAGGAAACAACAGCCAATCACCAGCCATCAACACACCAATCATCCAATAGGAAGACACCGCATAAACATAACTCACAGAATAGCCCAAAGCATGTATTCCAATAGAATGAAGTTCCCTGAGGATGGACTCCAGCATGAGCCTGAAAGCTCAGAAAAGTACATCTCTAGTCCTGGTGACCGACCCAGATTCGATCTTGCATCATTGTCCTGGCACATGTATATTTCCCCCCATTTCTAAGGTGAATCTCCATACAATGTCTTGTGACACTACCCTGCCAGGGATCACAACACTTTCAGAATTGCTAATATATAGGATTGCTCTCTCAATAGCATTTTGTACATGGCAGAAACTCATAGTGATTATATTTTATTATTTTAAAAAGTGACCTCAAAACTTATCTAAAGAAAAGAAGGATAGTACCATAAAAAAATTGAAGTGCTGTTGTCAGACAATGAATCATCTAAGAGTTTTGAAAAAGTTTTGAAAAAGAAATAAAATAATGAATTAAAGGAGAATAAAAAATAGAGAAATAATCCAATATGTGTCATCATAAGTTATTTGGTCTAATTTTAGATGTAGCGCTTGATATCTTTATAAAAACTGATGTGGAACATTATATATTAGTACTTTTGGGTACAGTGAAATTAAATGTTATACTAGACGCGCTGCATATAGAGTAATGCTTTTTTATTTTGGTATATCCTCTCTATGAAGGTTTCATATGCGCAGGAATTCTGCAGGAAGCATATAATAGCTGGGCAGCACTTGTTAAAAGATATGTATGATGGTTTTTGGACATTATCTGGACATAAAGTGGAAGTTCATGGACGGGTAAATATTTTTTACAGACCTGAGATTCTAAAAATGAAACTATAGCTCAAAATACAAGTTTGTCCTTTCCTTCCTTCCTTCCTTCCTTCCTTCCTTCCTTCCTTCCTTCCTTCCTTCCTTCCTTCCTTCCTTCCTTCC
>JANHFN010034258.1:0-12339 GCA_032468175.1 Toxicocalamus goodenoughensis
ACTTCAAAATTATTGCATTTAACTCATCAAAATATTTTTCTCTAGTTTTATAGGAATAGTTTGAAAAAAAGTAACTTCAGTGGAATATTCATTTTTATAGTTGTTATTCTTCCTTCTAGACAATTTATTCCAATTCTCCAAGTCCAGTTTAATGTGTTGTATTAGCCTTGTATAATTGTATATCTTTTAAAATTGTTGCACATCTTGCCGTTAAGTATATTCCCAAATATTTTACTTTCTTAGCTACTTGAAGATCTATCTGCTTTGTCAGTTCACTTTTCTGTTTATCTCTAAGATTTTTAACTATTATTTTGGTTTTTTCTTTGTTTATTTGCAATCCAACAACTTCTCCATATTCTTCTATTTTTTCCATTAGTTTAGGGCAAGTTTCCAGTGGTTCTTCTAGGATAAATACCAAGTCATCTGCAGTGTTTGGAGTTTGTATTTTTCCCTTTTTATTTGTATACCTTTTATTTTATTTCTGAGTCTTGTCTAATATTTCTATTTAACACTTCCAGTGTTAAATAATAATGGGAACAGTGGGCATCCTTGTCTTGGCCTTTTTTATATAAAAATTCTCCATCAAGTCCCCATTAACTATCACTTTTGCCATTTGTTTAGAATAAATTGTCTTGATCATGTTTATAAAATTTTCGCCAAAACCCATGCAATCTAGTTGAAGCATAACTTGCCAGTTTACATTGTCAAAAGTTTTCTAAGAGTCTAAAAATATCAGTGCCATTTGTTTTTCAGAGTGCATTTCATAGTACTCTCACATATCTAAAATAAATATTACATTGTTTTTAATTTATCTTTTTGGTAAAAATCCATTTTGGTCTGGGTGGATAAATTCATTTAAAAATATTTTTAATCTCTCTGCTATTGATGCAAATATTTTATAGTCTGCATTTAATAGTGATATAGGCCTATAATTCTTTATCTGTGTTGAATTTGAGTCTTCTTTCGGGATTAATGTAATATTTGCTTCAGTCCAAGTATTTGGAATCTTAGCTTCTAGCAATACATCATTGTAAACTTCTAACATTGACAGACTTGGCGTATCCTGCAAATGTTTGTAAACATTTGCAGGTAGTCCATCTGGTCCTGGTGACTTATTATTCTTTTGTCTTTTTATCGCCTCTGTCAATTCTATCATCATTATTCTTTCATTTAGCATAACTTTCACATTTTCAGGCACTTTTGGTAGTTTAGCTTTTTCGAAGTAGTGCTTTATCTTTTCCTCTGAATTTTTTTCTTGATCATATATTTTTTCAGAAAACTGAATTATTTTTTTAAAATTTCATTTTGATGCTGTAAGTTTCCTTTTTCATCTTGTAGTTTTGCTTATCAATTTGTTTTCTTTTCCTTTTTCAGCTTATATGGTAGCCATCTTCCTGGTTTGATGGAATTTTAAAACAAATGTTTTGCTCTTTTAATTTGTTTTGCCAGTTCTTCTTTTTTTATTAAATTCAACTTATTTTTTATTATTTCCATTTGATATTTTAAACTTCCCTTTTGTGGGTCTTTTTGTAGTTCTAGTTTGAATTTTTTATGTTCTTCTAATGTCTATTGATATTATTTTTTTCTTACTTTTTCTCGCTATGTAAGTTATAGCTAGTTCCCTAATATATGCTTTAACTGTGTCCCATAGATTTTGCAATGAAGTGTCTTTATTTTCCTTGAAAAAGAATTCCATTTCTTTTACCGTTTTTTTGTATACATTCTTTTTGTTTTAATATAGATTGTTTCAATATCTATCTCAAACTTTTCTTTTGTCCCTTCCAACTAATATTTATTAGGTTATGGTCAGCCCGTATATTGGTTTCTATCTCTATCTCTTGCACGTTAATTCTTAATTCCTGCAACATCCATATCATATCAATTCTAGACCATGATTTGTGCCTATTTGAATAAAGTTTATACTGGTTTTTCCCTGGATTCATTTCTCTCCATAAATCCTGTATACAGATTTTTTTTCTGCCATTCTGAAAAAGACCCCAGGAAGTATTTTCTTTGCTTTTTCTCCTGATTTGCTACTTCTGTAGTCAAGTTTTGCATCTACAATTGCATTGAAATCTCCTATCACACAGATATTTTTATATTCCATTTCTATTATCTTCTTGTGTACTTTTAAAATAAAAAAGCAATATATTTTAGATGCATATATTGCTATCAAAAGTATCTCTTTCTGGTTTATTGCGATGTCCACCATCAAAATTCTTCCTTCTTTGTTCATATACATTTGTTTGGAATTTATTGTTTCCTTAATATACAAGGCTACCCTCTTTTCTTTTTTTGTGCTGATGAAAAATATAGTTTCCCAATTTTAGGACACTCCAATAATTTACTGTGTTGGTTTTTTATGTGAGTTTCTTGGAGGCAAATTATATCTAATTTTAATTTTTTTAATCATGAGTAAAAAAAATTCTTTTTCATGGGGGAGTTCAATACATTTATATTAATTGACAACAAGTTTCCCCTTCAATTTCCTTCACTAATATACATCCTGTTCTCCTAGTTGTTATTATTTGTCTTTGGTCTTTTACATTTGTTCCTTCTTGTTCTGGTTTCTCAGCTTCACTTTCTTCTTGCTGTATACTTCTGTTATTGGTTCCTCTTGTCTCTCACACTCCATTTCTCCTTTTGTTTCTTGTCCCTCATTTTTGCTGAAATAGTTGTCATAAAATTATCTCGCTTTGTCTAATGAGTCCAGTCTGTATCTTTTACCATTCCAATTAACAAGTGTTCCCTCTGATACCAGCCATCTAAAATTTATATCTCTTTTGATCAACTTAGCAGTCAAAAATTGATATTGTTTTCGTAAATCTCTTAACCTTTTAGGAATCTGTTTCAGGACAACAATTTCTTTCCCTCTATATTGCAGTGGTTCATCTCTTGCCTTTCTTAGTATTTCATCTCTTGTTGATTTTTGACAAATCTCATGTGTACCTCCCTTGGTAGCTTATGTCTCCTTGCATAGCTCGTATTTATTCTAAATATTTCATCTACCTCTACATCCATCACATTTTCCTATCTCTAGGGCACTTACCAACACCTTTATCATTATTTCTGGGAGGTCTTCCTCTTTATCATCTTCTATATTCTGAAATATTAAAAAAATAAGCCACCTTCTCCATTTCTAACATTTTATTTGTCACTTCTATGTCCTTATACGCTTGTGTTAACTTTTGTTTTATCTTCTCTACTTTTTTCTCTGCTTCTTCTGATTTCTTCTCTGTTTTCTGAATCCTTTCTTCATTTTTTGTTATCATCTGCTGACAGTTCTTTAGTCTCACATCATATTCTGAATCTCTTCCTTCATCTCCCCCAAATCATTTTTCATCTTACTATGTTTTTTTGTCATGGCCTCCTGGATGGATTGGAGCGCCATTTGTGTTTCTTTTTTAAATGTATTTGTTTTTTCTTGTTGCTACATACAATCTATTGATCGTTCATTTGATTGACTGGAGGCAGCGATGTTGGTGTGGAAGATAGTTTCATTTAGTCACAAAACATTTCCTCAGGGCCAGCTATATTTGTAATCCACAAAGTTGGGAATGTAGAAAAAAATATTTAAATCAGCAATTATATCATTGCTGTTGTTTTAGCCAAGTCTGTCTGTCTGTCTGTCTCATATATATATGTGTGTGTGTGTATGTACACATACATATATATACACACACAAACACACATACATACATATATACACTGTTTTTTCTTTTCTTTCAATGTTCTGTCAGTTACTATCTGTAATCCAAATGGCCCACCAAATTCCCCAGTGTCTCAATAATCCAAAATAGCCAGCAAATGCCTACTTTGTTTAGTCTCAAAATAGTTCAAAGATGTTCCATTGTTACACTCTATCAACGTCAGTAATTCACAAAGCTCACTATCCCCAAGCAACAGGCAAAACAACTTTGCAGCTGTTCCCTTATCTCTGTCCCCTTATCAATTACACATCTGTTATGGCTTCCTTCTTCTATAGTCTTTTAAATTTCCAAAACTTGTTTCAACTTATGTAGTATCATTCTCTTCCAACTTAAACAGCAGAGCTTTAAAGTCTACTCATCAAGAGTATTACTTTTCCAAGTTAAAAAAAATGGTATTTTCCATCTCACAAGTTACTTTTCACTATTATATTATGTCCAGTCTGGTCATTCCTTTATAGTGTAATTTAATATTTACTCATTAAAACTAAGTTTTTTTTCCTGGATCTGTCATTTGACTCCCAAGTATTAGCTCTTCATAGTATTTTGCAGTCTTGTTTTGCTAACCATGTTTGAAGGTTTGTTGTGAATCTAGCAGCATTTTTGTGGACTGGATTCAAGTATCTAGTCTGTTTTTTTCCTGGAAGAACAAGCTGCTGCTAGATGCTGAGAGCAGTCTGCCAGACCAAGCAACCTCTGACCCGTAGCATGGTAAGCAGCCCAAGACTAAGCAGAATGCAGAGTAGCCAAAAGTGTAGAGATGGTGACCAATAGCAATTGGGAGGTGTTGAAGGTGGAACAATTATAGATTATCAGAGTTGGAAGGGACCTTGTAGGTTAACTAGTCCATCTCCCCACCCAAGTGGGAGACCCTACACCATTTCTGACAAATGGCAATCCAGTCTCTTCTTGAAAGTCTCAAGTGATGATGCTGCCACAACTTCAGAGGGCAAGCTGTTCCATTGGTTGATTGTTCTGTCAGAAAGTTTCTCCTTATTTTCATGTTAAATGTCTCCTTGTTCAGTTTCCATCCATTATTCCTTGTCTGGCATTCGGAGTGCTTTAGAAAATAGCTTGACCCCTTCCTCTCTATGGCAACCCTCAAATATTGGAAGATGGCTATCATGTCTCCCCTGGTCTGTCTCTTCACTAGACTAACCATGCCCAGTTCCTGTAACTATTCTTCATATGTTCTAGTTTCCAGTCCCCTAATTGTCCTAGTTGCTCTTCTCTGTATTTTTTCTAGAGTCTCAACATCTTTTTTGTAATGTGGTGACCAAAACTGGATGCAGTACTCTAGGTGTGGTCTTACTTATAGGGTGATATTAGTACCTCACTTGATCTCAATTGTATCCCTCTGTTAATGCAACTTAGGATAGCATTAGCTTTTTTGGCTGCTGCTGCACACTGTTGGCTCATATTTAGCTGGTTCCTTGCTTTAGAAGAACTGAGGGATGGCGGTGAGAGGGATCTACCTGGAATGAATTAGATTGGGATGTCCTTGAGAAATTAAAAAAAAATCACAGAGCAATGCAATGATAAATGATTTTTATTGTTGCAACAACAAAAAACAACCCATGAACAAACCAACCCTATACAGATACCTCCCCAGGGTATGATTTGAAGAAAAACTGAAATTGAAATGAAGTTCAATAAATCTTTTTAGTTTGGTTGCCTTGGAACTTATTTATAGACATGTCAAAGTATAATTCAGTGTAAGACGCATCTCTATCTTGAAATGGATCAGGTGTGTGACTTTGTGTGATGTGAATGTGAACTAATAAAAAGAAAGTGAATTGTAACATACTGTCTTAGCATTATCAGAATATAGATAGATGATATGTTTTGATAATTTTTGCATAAAAACTATTTTTATTACAGTTTCTCCAGGCATATGTGGTTCTCCATTGATTATCAATGGCAACATACAGCCTTTGCAACCTCAGTATGAAACTGGAAAAACAGCTGTCATAACTTGCAATCAGAACTATTCTTTTATTGATGACACCACAATAATGACTATACAGTGTCAAGGTTATAATCTCTGGAATCCTCCTGCACAATTATGTTTCTGTAAGTATAAATCTAGGTATGAAATGTTCCCTTCTATTGCTTCTAATGCTATAATGTAGACAAAGGTAGCAATATATTTTAAATATTATCAATTTCCATATATTTTAAATATTATCAATTTCCATATATTATAAATATTATCAATTTCCATATATTATAAATATTATCAATTTCCATATACAGTATTAATATTGTACCTCATGTTTTTGTTAACAGTTTCTGAATGTTGTAATTTATTGCTTGATGAATGTAAATGAAAGTTTAGTTTGTACTAAAGATCAGGAATAATACAGACAAACTATTATAAGGAAGTAATTTTCCAAGTCCCACAATAATCATCTTGTCACTTTAGCAGGGTAACTTTGGAAAAGGATGTTTGGCCCTGATACATGCCTGCCTGCCTGTCTCTCTCTCCATCCATTCATCCATTACACTCTCCCCCCATTTTTTAAAATATTCTTTCATCTATTTAAAACAAAACAAAACAAAACATGTAATGGTGCTAAGTCCGAGTATTAAGGATTAGGGAAAATAATAGAATAGAATAGAATTCTTTAGTGGCTGAGGGTGATTGGACACACGCAAGGAATTTGTTTTTGATGCATAAGTTCTCAGTGTACAGTACAAGCCACAAGTGATAAATCATGATCAAAATCATAAAATACAATAATCATAAATCATAAGATATGACATTCAGTGATAATCATAGAATACTAAAAAAACAGTCAACAGAAATCGTAATAGGATACTAAATAAAAGCAATCAGCATAAGTCACCAGATACAAACAACAAAGTTGTAGTCATAAGAATCTAAGGAAATAGGTAATAAAATAGATGAGAAGGATAAGTAATACAGCCCTAGTAGGTGGTTTGACATTCCAGGGAATAGACGGGTTGTGGGAATTAACGAAATGATAGCATAAAGGGGTTAGTGTGTAATGCCCTATAGTATCACCTTGAGAGAAGAAGTTCAAACAGTTTATGTCCAGGATGTGATGGTGTGCAAAATATGTAATATTTTGCATCCATTTCAGTATTTGCTTTTTTTGCTTATAATACATATTTGTATTTTTAGTTAAAACTTCACCAGATATTTTTCATCTTTTCATCAATCATGGAAAAATTGTCCATGGGAAGAAAAAATATTACAAGCCTGGAGATGAGGTGGATATTGCATGCCATGGTGGCTATGTATTGATAGGGCCATCTAAGATTAAATATATTGGTGGGAAGAAATGGTTTCCTAGTATTCCAAATTGTCATCTGAGTAAGTATCAATAATAATATTTACCTATACTAAATAAATATTGTTTTAACTGCCTAGAAATTATTTGCTGTTCTCTTTTTAAAATATAGAATAAATTTGAAGACTGTAGAACTCTAATCTGACAAAATATATTGAGTGCTGAAGAAAGCTGCTTTTGCTTTCTTCACACAAAAGAAAAATACTACCTAATGCAATGGTCTAGGAATAAACGCCATTCAGCTAGAAGGCAGTAAATGGCACCAAGGGATGTGTTCCGGTTTACCTCTCTATTCCCTTTGTTTCTTATGTGAATAGAAATAAGATTTTGCTTTGTTGTAGCAAGGTAAAAAAAAATTGGAAGTTCTGGTCAGCTCTTTTTAAACCTGTATATTTTCAGCCAGCTCCTATAGTGTGTAAATAACATTTTAGTATTGCTGTGCTGAAAACTTGTTTGTCGCACAGTCAGTCAGATATTCAGACTCTATTTGGGTCTTATCCACCTATTAAGTCCTTTCCAAGAACCTTGGATGAGCAGATATTGATGTCATGCTCTTAGAGTTATCCCAAAGTATGTAAGCTATTCCCAGTAAAGCTATCTTCTGTAATTACCGTATTTGTCGCTCCATAAGATACTCCTGACCATAAGATGCATCTAGGTTTAGAGGAGGAAAACAAGAAAAAAAACCTGTCTCTGCTACCCTTGCAGCAAACAGCAAACAGCCTGGTAAGCCCCAGCACATAGCTCGTCAGGGCTCCATTGCGCCCACCACCAGTCAGCTGAGTGATGGCTGGATCCCTGGCCTGTTGCCCCACTGATCAACAGGCTGGCCGACCGGAAACACCACAATTGCTGCCTCCTCCATGTCTGCTGCCTCCGCTAGGGAATGCTGGAGCCTTTGCCACCGAGCAGCTGATCGGTGGTTGGATCGACCTCCTGGAATACTGCCGATCAGCTGTTCCAGGCAGTGGGCATTGCTGCTGCCATTTACCATTTCTGCCTGTTCCTGCTGTCGTGCCAACCCCCTCCCCCAGGTATGGCAACCCCCTAGACACTGTAAAAGGACCCCACTGTTGCAGCCCAGTCTGTGATATAGTATTCACTGCATAAGATGCACAGATGTTTCTACTCACTTTTGGGGTGGGGGGAAGTGTATCTTATGCAGTGAAAAATACAGTAACTGATGGTGAATACTAATGGTGTCTAATTGTTGCTCCACTTGTTTTGGGACTGCACCTAAGGTGCCTACTAGTATTGGTACTACCTTTGCTTTCTTTTGCCACAGTTGTTCTATTTTATTTTATTTTGTTATCTAGCACAATTCTCTCTCTTCTGTTTTCCAGGTACTACCATGTCCACTATGTAAACGTTTTTGCCTTTCTAATTGACAGTTGTTAAGTGTAGCATATTATGAAGCAGGTGCCTGTCTGTTTGAATTCTAAAGTCCCAGAGCATGCCAGTTTCTTTATAGTCTATGATTTTCTCTATATTATGGTAATTCTTGCTTAAAATGGTATTTATTGCAGATCTTTGAAATTGCACCATTTTTGCTACTTTGTCCTGCTGTAGTTGGTGCTGTTGTTGTCAGTCTGTGTAATTTTCTTGCAGCAGCTAGCCAGCTTCTTTACAGAGGTGGCACCTGCTATCTGTTGCAATATTTTCAATTATGGCTTTGTATGATTTTGTTCTTAGGCCTTGTTCTTGTGCAGCCAGAATTGGGCCTTCTGTCTATTTCTTCAACTTTCCTTAGTTATTGCTAGGTCTTGTTATTATCAGTTTTCCATGCTATTTTTAAAAATGTATTGGTCATGTACTGCTTTGTCTTCCCATGCCTTGTTTCTGTCCTTCATTTGATCGTTATTGCAGGCCAATTTGGTCTCTTCAGTACTCAGTAAACCTTCCTGGTATACTAGTTTCAGACAATCTTCTTTACTGTCCTTCAGATATTCTTTCAAACCCTCTTTTTTTTTTGCTTCTTCAACTGTCTGATGTATTTGCAACATTCCATACCCACCTATTTTCCTTGGTAAATGAGTCTTCAGCATTGCTCTCAGGATGAAATCATTGTCATTATTTTTCTAGTCTTCTTATCCAGGTTTTTTATTTCTGCTTGAATCCAGTTCACTATTCAAAATGTGTATCTGATGACTGGAATTTCCTAGGTGTTAATTACCTTGATGATATTTCCTCCACTGAGTTTGGAAGAAGAAATACCACCACAGTTTTTATTATTTCCCTGTTTGATAATAAGCATGGCACATTTATCCAGTCCAAACTCCATTGCAATATCTTAGTTCAGGAGTCCCAAAACTTGGCAACTTTAAGACTTGTGGACTTCAACTCCCAGAATTCTCCAGTTGGCACAAGTCTTGAAGTTGCCAAGTTTGGGACCTCTGTCTTAGCTATATAGATGGACAGTATTGAGCAGCGATTCAGACAGTGTTTTTCCATATAGCTACATCAATGTAAAGGAGGTGGGATAATCTGGCAGATATTTTGATGTTTGATAGCCATGGCCTAAGTTCTCAGTATTGTTGACGGAGGAATTAGTGCAATGAAAAACAGTAGTGGTGAAAGTGAGTCTCCTTGAAAGATTCCTCTCTTGATATTAATCTGTCAATCTATTATCATTGCTTAGCAACCATGTCATCTATTGTGCCATTGATCATGGCAGGATGTTGAATGTCTTCTTGTAATCAATACATGCAACATTCATATTGGTATTTCTTCCCTTGCAGTTTTCCAGAATTCTCTTGTCAATTAGGAGTTGATCTTTTGTTCCTCTGCTGCTTGAGCAATTTCGTTTCTGCTCAGATGGAAAAAGTTTGTTTTCAATTGGATGCTGTTAGATCGCATCAGCTACCACACCAATCAGTAATTTGACAGTTGTTGGTTATTAGATAATTGGCCTGTAGTTGCCTGATGCTGCCTCTTTTCCTGGATCTTTCATTATCAGTAGGTTTTGCCAGATATTAACTACTCTTGCACATTACCCCCCTCCTCCCAGTAAGTTTGTTAAACTGCTTGACAACAAGTACATGTATACTGATCAGATGTTTCAACCAAAATCCATGAAATTTATCTTCAACTGCTGCTGACCAATTCTTGATCTTCCTTGTCCTTTTCTCCACCATTTGTACAGTTATTACAAGTTCTTTCATTTCATCTTCTTTTTTATTCTTAACCACCCCCTTTAACCAAGCTGCATTTTTCTTATAGTTCTTATAACTTCACCCGAAACTGCTCTATTTCTTCCTTGTCAGGTCCTGGTTGACTCACTGCAGTCTTTTCATTGATAGATTAGTAGAAATGCTTCTTCTTGGATTGAAATAGGAGATTCTGTCTATAATTTGCAATTTGAGCTTTGTATCTGCTAATCTTGATTATCTCTGTTATTTGCTGCTTTATTATTTCCAGTGCTTCCTTGATCTTGCTTGTTTCTAAGTGGTATTTCTTGATTAGGTATTCTTTGGTCTTTTTGTTAAGTTTCTTTTCATTCATCTGTTCTAGTTTATTTGAATCTTATCTCAGCTTGCTAATCTTATTTTCCAGTCTGATTTTAGGTTTTGGTGGGGCACAGTTTGCCTTTTTTCTTTGTTGACTTTGCACCCCAGATATTCAATTATCACAGCAGTTTTGCTGTATATTAGTTGGATTGCTATTTGCAATGAGCTAGTGCTTAAATTTGATATTACACTATTTGACATCGTTTAATACTTGCGCTAGCTTTCTAGATGCTTAGTTATTCTTTGTTTCAATCTTCTTCTTCTTTAGTTAGAGCAGAGCTGTCAAACTCCTGGCCCATGGCCTAGATGCGTCACATGCTGGCCACACCCATGCCTGGTTTAGCAAAGGGAAAAAAATCCTGACACAGCATGTGACGCCGCTATGATGTGAGTTTGACACCCCTGAGTTAGAGGGATTTGTTCTAGCTGAGACAAGGGAGAGTGTCTGGTTTCCAAATGAAAACAATTTTATAGCTATGCTAGCTTCCTCTATTGCCAACTCATCATGGTTTGCATCTGGTCTGGGACTTTACTCTGGGAAGGCTTTGATATATTTGCTCTGAGTAAATCTTTGCAATTCTTCCAATTCAACTTATGTGAAAACTTTACTGTTATAAATCATAATTGATCTGATAGTCTCTGTTCTGTTATTTCTGATTCTGAATGTTGTTTTTTCCAGAAAGGATGCATTCATTTCAAATATCCTATTGTTGGACTTAATCTGCTATAACAGATAATTATTTCTTTGTTTTCAAGCATTGTATATTTGTAATGGGTAAATTCCTTTCTTTCCAACTGCAGCTGCAGGGCCTAGTTGTTCAGCCAATAATAATGAGTCCTATAGCCCATTTTTCACCAGATGTCTAGGAATTCCAACACCTAGCATAGTCCTTGTTGACTGGTGACCACCTAGGTGGTATGTGTTTCTATAATTTACATGTCACCATATTTTTATGGGAGACACTGTCTAAATCCTCTGATGAGACCTGTCTAGTATGGTTGAACCTCTGGCATAGCTCATATTCTCTTCAGAGTACAAAAGCCCCACAACCATATCAAGGTGGTGCTTCACTGGGGGGTCAACGTGATGCCCACAATTAGATACATAGCAAAGACTGTAGAAACTTTAAAAACTCAAGTCCTAACCAAGCATCTAAGAATTATTAAATTAGCTCTTGACAATACATACAGTTCCTAGTAGAATGGTTTTTTGGGGGTGGTAGTGGTAAAATTATGATATTTAGATCTAATAAATTCAAATTTTTCAAATATTGAGGAGGTTTTAAGGGAAAGGGGTCTAATCATGATTGGTATAAAAGCAGATTCAAATATGATCTACAAGTCCCAGTATTTTATAATTTTTTCAGGTTGATTTTACTCAATCCTAGCATCATTTGATATAGCTTTCTTGATATGAGGGTCCCAGTAATTCTTATTTCATTCAGATTCAGATCTCTGGTGACGCGTTTAATAAGTAATTTTGGCAATTCAGTCATGACCCTGCTTGTAGTCAGTTTTGTAATTTTATAGTCATGCAGCCACTGATCAAATGGTCAATTGATATTTTTATATTAAATGAAGGTGAGGTAATAATACCAATAGTACTAGGAATAATAATCACTATCAGTCAATTGGAAAAGGCAGTTTTACTTGGAACAGTTTAATCCTGCAGCAATACCTTTAATAACATCAAAAATCACCACTGGCCTATCCCAAGACCTTGGGAAGGACTCAGGACAAAAGTCCTAAATCTGGTCTAAATATCTGCCTGACAGTGTGAGCATCCATAATAATTGTAGACAGAATTTA
>JANHFN010034597.1:0-12316 GCA_032468175.1 Toxicocalamus goodenoughensis
TCTTTCTTTCTTTCTTTCTTTCTTTCTTTCTTTCTTTCTTTCTTCCTTCCTTCCTTCCTTCCTTCCTTCCTTCCTTTTTTTTCTTTCTTTTTTTCCTTTCTTTCCTTTCTTTCCTTTCTTTACTTTCTTTCTTTCTTTCTCGGACAGCCGGGCGAGAAACTTTGGATAAGATCTTACCAAACTGTTGCTGACGTTTTGCCCCCGATTTGAGGGTGTAGAATACAATCGCCCATTATTCATTTTGCTTTATTGATTCCTTTAGAAAGCTTGGGGAATTTTAGCCTTGCCTTTTTGGAAGGATTGATTGGTGACTCGGTGCTCAATTGAAAGAGAAGCCGTGTTTGTTAAGAGAGAGAGAGAGAGATAGCAGATAACTGAGACAACTGTTTCTGCAATTGACTGTCCAAGAATATTCTAAATCAAGCAAAACAATAACTGGAAAAACTAGGGTAAAAGGTTGTAACGAGATGATTTCTTCCCCGTGTAGGCTGCCACAATATTGTTAGAGTGTGTAAGGCATTTAGTTGATGTTTATGATTGATTGGGACTCTCTGAAAAAATTGGACAGATCCTTGGAATTTGATAGAAATGTAACCTGGGCATAAACATGTGTGGGTTTGATTGGAAGGAAATCTCACAATTTCTTTAAATTCCTCTCCCACTGTGTGCCAGGAATGCAGGAGCCCCCTTATCTGTCAATGTATAGTCCAGCACAGATTATTGATGTATTTTGATGCTTGAATCTGACACTGTAGGGAAGGCAAATCGGTTTATCGAAAGCGTTTCTCAACTAACAGTTTTTGAAGTAGAAAACTTTATCACTCAAAAGAACCCCATCTTGCCAACGTAGGGCAATATTTTTGCAAAACCCTTTTCTATCACTGCCTGCAATTTTCAATGACATGTATATATTCAAACAGACCCCCCCCCAATTCTCTCTGACCCCCCCACCCAACATTCAGTTCAGAAATCTGCTTCCATTGGGGTTGTTTCACTTACAAAGATAGTTGTGACCAGTGGATATCTGTGGCTGAATTAGGGTGCAGTTCCACAGTAATAAATGCACTCTCATTATTTATATCTTTCAGCAAGTTGACAACTCTAAACAGCATTTTGGGGGGAGTGGGAAGGGAAGTGTAGTGATTGTGACACAGTCAGTGAGACTAGCTATTTAGTGCATCATAGTACCCAGCTCAATCCGATGGCATTTCAAGAAAGATAATAATTTGTTGTGAATGATATCCTAATTTACTTTCCTGTTTTGACTCATTAGGCCTCCATTGCTATCAAATACTTCTAAAAAAAAGTGTTACCTTTTCAAGGAAAATTCCACTGTGCAGTTTATAATCCAGAGACTCCCTTGTTCTCCTTACCCAGATAGCATGTTTATTCTCATCTGCCATCATTGTGTAATTTGCTTCTGTTTGAACAAGGATGAGAGGCTTGTTTTCATAGGGAACGCTTCACATGCATTTTAGGAAGGGGGAGCTCTGTCTTAAAGGCAGATTCTTCTGCAAAACGAAGCAGAATTTCCCATTCTGGTTTGCTTTACTGATTTTATTTTACACAGCTGGGAGCTTTGAAAGGCGGGCTTCGCATAGGTGAAAACACCAAGTAGTTTGGGACTCAAACATGTAGAAAGAAAGAATTGTATAGACCACTGGTGGACCAGGAAAAGCAAGTACAGTAGATATGACAGAATGTACCCCCTCCCCGTGGGAATAAAATTTAGGAATGAAAATAGTTTTAATGTAGGCATGCCAGTATGAAGGAACTAACAGAGAATGAATGGAAGGACAAACACGAAACAGAGATGAAGTATCTAATAATCAGCAGGAATTGAACAGAAAGACTAGTCTTCAGAATTTTGATGCTAAAAGCTTTAAATTTAGGCCATTTGTGCACACATTTTGTGCTGGCCACCTGGGAATGTGAAATAGCTTGGTTTGGAAAGCTCCTTCTTTGGAAAGTCAACTTAGTGGGGTAGGAACCTAATGTGTAAAGTTTTCTTCTTTCTCAAGAAAAACAAACAAACAGTCCAGTTGCCTTTTGAAGAAAAAAAGCACCCTTGAGACAATTATGGCCTGGATGACTAAGAATCTGCACAGACATTAAACCTGAAGTATAGCGTCAACCCCAGACTCTCAATTTAACTAGTTTATGAGTTGAAATGATCAGCTTCTTAAGATGATTGCCAAAGCCCCAGTGAAGTAAAGAGTTGGATTTGTTAGTTTCAGAACTCCTTAGCACAACGTTTGTGAATGCTGCTGTGACCCAGTCTCTTTCTTGAAATCTCCTTGGATCAAGAGCCATCCTTTCCTAACCCTTTCCTAACCCAACACAGGTCGACTCCTTTAGTCCTTTGCTTCTCTTCCAGAAGGAGTGTTGAAGAACAGGCCAAATGGAATTGAAGATTTAGGAGAAATGCTCATAATTTATTTTTATGTTGTGTGTGTGGTCAAGATAGGAACTTATGGATTTTGAAGGACAACAAGCTAAGAGATTGCACACTTAGCTCCTGATGTTCTTTGAAACCACAACTTGGAGATATGATAGACAGATAATATTTATTGGCGTACCTCATAGTACAGTCCTAGTTTTTTATTTAAACATCAAAATGCTGTTCAAACAACAGGCTTACATTACATGATTTATGAAGCATATATTTTATTCTGGAACAAGTGAGATTTCACTCAACAGCTGAGTATGTTCTTAGATTTATTGGTGGCAGACAGGTAAAAAGGACAAGAGTGCCTACAAAAATATGCTTTCTAAATAGAGCTGTGAGTCCTTTTGCCGCAATAATATTTATACAGCATTTATTATATTTATACTAATAAACATTCTGATATTTATATTAGGAGTTACTTGCTCCCCCCATTTTTATCCAGTACATTTGAATGTAGAATACAAATTAAACTGAGCGTAGTTGCAAAGTTAATTCAATAACCGCAGTCTAACTTTCCCCTCTAAAACAAGGTGACTGAGTTAAAGGGTTAGGAAGACAACCTTAATTTATACTTAAAAGTGTAGCCTCATCATACATTTTTGTTTCATTGTGCACTTATCTGCTTTTAGTGTGACAAATATAGATTCATATTTTGGTTTAGGAAATAAACTATCTGGCATATTTTGATTCTTTGATTATACTAAAGAGCTTGAAAAAAAATCACAGTATTACTGACCTTTAATAAATCTTACAGCCCACTGGCCCTGTTCATGCAATTTTAAACATGCAGCTAACTTGTGAAAAGCAGCTAAAACAAACATATTTAGAACAGCTAAGAAGCAAAATGTTTTCTTGCCCTTGTGCAATTTGTAGTTGGTTATTATTCTCACTTTTCATACAAAGAGAGATTTGTGTTTGTGTTTATTCTGGATGAATCAGGTTGTCTTTTGCCAGGAAAAAAAAGATGAAACAAACCCAAATGCAAAACTGGATGCTTTCAAACAATGTAGCAACATAACTGCAGCCTTAAGCCAATTGAATTCAGGAAGTTTACTTTAGAATTCAATGGTAGTCAAATAGCATCAAATCTTTACACATTGAATAAATAAATCTACAGTATTTATCTCTTTGTACATTTGGGTATGTAATAATATAATATGTTTGATTATTAAACTGGTGAAAATCAATTGATATAAATGCTGAAAATTTAAGTGTTAAGATGTGGAGTGTACCTGATTAAGTTAAGAACTGTTGCATGATCTCTATATTTAAGTTTATCTTGGACAATGTACATGCTTAAATATTTATCCAAAAATTTCAGTTTTTAGCCTTATGCCTTTATGAAGATGATTAAATAGTTCTCCCAAATCTACATATTCATTGTGTGAAATTTGAGTTATATATATATATATATATATATATATATATATATTACTCCTTTATTTCAAATTATTCCGTTGATTTATGAGGTTAACCTGGCAGTGGTATTAATTAGCTGCCGGTAACTATATATACACAAGATGTTTAATAAATGTCTATGCAAAGTGATTTTTGCCTCTTCTTGCTTGAGGATAAGAATATCTGGAAATGCAATGGGAACGATCAGAGAGAGATAACACAGGATCGTTGTCACGTCACATATTCAAGTAGCTGGTTGGAGGCACAGAGTGGCCGGTCAGGTTATTTTGGCCGGTCAGGTTATTTAAAATCAATATTTTCCCCATCTGTTTTCACATCCCGTTCAGGGTTTTTAAAACAGATTTCTATGCAAATCTGCCCCCGTTTTCCCCTCCTACAATGTAGCTCAGCAGTGCAGCAACGTTGGATGGCTTGACATCAGCTAAAAACAAAACTGATGAGTTTTAAGTTGCTTCAGGGAACGTCTCTTGACAAGCGTTGACTTTTAAGGTCGGTATGTGGCCAACAAAACAAAACAAAAAGAAAGGAGGGGGAAACCTTTCTCCAAAGATGATTGGAAAGAATTTTTTTCTTCTTCTTCCATCGGATATATTTAAGAGGAATAGGAAATGTTTCATGCTTTGATATAAAGCAGTGGAAGTCAGAAGATCAACATATAACTTTTAGTTATACAGACGGACTGGGTACAGCTCTGTTGCAAATGAATTAATCATTTTCAGTAAGCATGTTTGAAAATATTGACTTTACTTTTATTGCTATAGTTGCTTGTGTTTTATCGAGACCCACTTGGTGCAATGCTGGCTACCACCCATGTTTTTTTAGATCTTAAATAAGGTTAATCTTTTAATATTAATTCTTCTGCTTGTCAGCTTGATTCATTCCAGTTATATTACGCCCGGAATCCGAAGACTGTTACTTGCATGAGTTATGAATTTGTTCAGAGTATTCTTCACACACAAACCTTTTTTTAAAAAAAATGAGGCTTGATGACTTGTTAATGATTCCTAGTTCAGACAGGATTTAATCCTTTTTAAAAAGTCAGTTGTGTGCGTACAATATTTCAGTGCTTCACTATGGCATAGCTTTCATTTTAGGAGGTGAATTTTATTTTTAACATTTGAAAAGCGTGTTAACCCTTTATGATGAGGCTATGTGAAGGCTGAAATACAAATTCACTTATTTGTATTCTGCTTCTTTCTTGTGCTGCCTCGCTGGCCTTCTTTTGTAACTGTCCTTCAAACTTCTTACTCCTACACAGTTCCAGATGTGGTCAGTTGGGGATGTTGAGCTCTGAAATCTACATATTCTGTCTTAGGCACAGTAATAGTGGCATCTATTGGATTGATTTCAAGAGATCCATTTAAGGATTCTCACCAGCAAGATTAAACATTTTGTTTAGAAATAAGTTGCAGCAATTAAATTAGAAATATGCACCCTTGTTTTGAAAACCTGTAGATCACCTTGAAAGACTACATTGCTTTAATACATATTTTAGTCTTTTCCGTGTGCTTGATTTCTGGATTGTTCTTGAATTATTTTTTACTTAATCTTTATTTAATCAACATCCAGTTTCTTCAGAGTTTTTTTTCCCCCTCTGGAAAAGGGAATAATAAATTCTGTCCACAGTTTGTAACTGA
Organism: Toxicocalamus goodenoughensis; assembly: GCA_032468175.1. Taxonomy (NCBI): domain Eukaryota; kingdom Metazoa; phylum Chordata; class Lepidosauria; order Squamata; family Elapidae; genus Toxicocalamus; species Toxicocalamus goodenoughensis. Next base: position 5,506 of record JANHFN010034597.1, read on the forward strand.
TACCAGCTCATATAGGTTTTTACCTTTTCTTATTATTTCTCATTTCTCAACACTTCTACTGATGTTCTATTGAGTTCAGTTGTGCTCAAAATAAATAGTACTATTCTCTATCGGAGAATCCACTTCTTTTTCTGTTTTAAAATGCTAACTCAGTTTAATCAAACTGGCATTTTAGGATTCTGAAACTTACATGCCATTTCTCAAGGGAGAACCTTAACCAAGTGTCAGTTTTATTGCTTTTGCCTTTAGGGTAGATCTGTTCGACATTCATGTTGCTTAAAATATTCTAATAATTGGAAGAATTTTTTTTTTTTTGCTGGATCATCTCTGTGGTTACCGTAGCTTGCTGGAGTCCAAGTTTAGGATTTGGTTATGACATTTTGATACAAAAAAAAAAAGGAGATGGAAGAGGGAGGAAACTATGACCACGACAAATAATTTGTCCGGTGTGTTTTGACATCCCAACTTCAGGAGATCAGAGATGCATCAGACAGACAAACTAGGACAGTGGCTCCCAACCTTTTGGGTATCAGGGAAATTTTAGCAACAAAATTTAGCAAATTCTCTGCCCAGTTGCTGGGTGGGCGTGGCTATGGTGGGCGTGGCCTAGTCGGCCTCCTACACCACTGGGGAAAGGTTTGCCTTCCCCGAGCTCCAGAGGCTTTTCTTGAGCCTCCGGGAGGGCGAAAATGGCCTCCTCAAGCTCTGGAGGCTCTCAGGAAGCCGGATACGCACCCGTTTCCGGCCTTCCTGAACTTCCGGGAGGTCCATTTTTCACTCTCCCTAAGCCTCTGCACTTTCCTGCATCCAAAACGGGCCACATAGGGACTCTTGGGAGGGGCGAGATGGGATGGGCGGGGCCAGGCAGGAGTGGGATTTGGGGGTTCTCTGAACTGCACAGAATCTTAGTTAGGGGCTCTTCGAAACCCCTACAAACTCCTGACTGGAACATGGAGATAAGTTTTTTCCGTGGCCCGGAGGAGCCGTGGTTTCACATGCTGCCTGCATCCCATGGATGGGGCTTCTTTTGTTTGCGTGGCCCGGTTTGTGGAATGCCATGGCCCAGTGTTGATCCACAGACCAGGGGGTTGGGGAAACCCCTGAGCTAGGGAATACTTGCAAAGACCAACTTGTGTAGTTCTGTCCAAGCCCATCAGTATAGCAGGGTAATAAACGAGAGCGTTGTGTTGTGTGTATTTCTTTGTTTGTATAGTATGTAGGCAACAGAAGGATATGCTAGTCTGCATATATTCTACTCTGGGTCATGTGACCAGCAGGGATGGGAGCTAAGAACAGGGAAGTCACTGCTCATAGACAAGACGGAGTAAATTGTGACATAGACACACCATTAGCATTACTTCCTTCCATCACTACCATTGGGTTGGAAAGAGTTTTTAAAAAAAGTTTGCATTGGCTCAGTCAGAACATTGTCTTTCAGAAAGTATCTTGTCGAACTTTCAAATCACGCTGTTCAATTTTCACAGCTTCTTTTTCTGCTTTGGTTAACGTAGCCTATTAGCATAAAATTGAGGATAATTTTTTTTTTTTAAAAAAGTATGAGGTGACATTTACCCTTCCTTCCAGATTTTCAAGCTGAACAATAATGCTTTTATTTTTAAAAAGAAAAGTAGTATGCGTTGGAAGTTTTATTTTGGATTTTTAAAAAGAGTATATAATCAGAATTGCCTTTTTATAACATAAAATATCCCAAACGTGGGAGCTGAAGTCCATGCATCTTAAATTGCCTAGATGGGAAAAATAGCAGCGTAGAACAGTTTTGGGTACCACTCAAAAGTTGCCCGTTCAACTCTGGAGCTGTGGAAAAGTTGGCATGGTTGTGGTTCTTGTTTTCATGATATTCGCATTATATTAGGAAAATAAGAATTGGATGACTCGATAGAGCAAAAGATCCGTTGGGACAGTAATCCCAATAAATAACACTCATCCATGGTTAAATAACTTTTAGAAATGAATTCACAACCACTGTACCATGTTGTATAAGAATGATCATAGATTTGCTGAATATAGTAGTACTTCGACTTACAAAGGAGCCCCAAATTTCTCTTATTAAGCGAAACAGTGTGTTAAGTGAGTTTTGTCCTGCTTTACGACATTTCTTGCCATGGTCCTTAAGTGAACCATTGCGGTTGTTAAATTAATCACATGGCTGCTATATGAATTTGGCTTTCCCCATTGACTTGGTTTGTCAGAACATCGTAAAAAGGGGAGACATGCTCTTAAATTCAGGGTTGACTATTTAAAAATAGAATAGAGCTGGAAGGGACCTTGGAGGTCTTCTAGTCCAGCCCCCTGCTCAAGGAGGAGAGAACCTATACTTATTTCAGATAAGTGTTTGTCTAGACTCTTCTTATAAACATCCAGTGATGGAACACCCACAATATCTGAAGGCAATTTGGGGGTTATATATGGCAGTTGATAGTTATTTCTCCTTTATCGTCTCCTCTGCCTCCATATCCATAGGATGTGATTGTGAAAAGCACCATAATTAAATAGATCACCATCCATTTAGCTTCAAGAGTTTTCCTTCCCTAGCCTGGAGCCCCAAAATCAGCAGTGCCTGTCTCGATACGTAGTACAACCTGAATATTGTGGGCTGTGTAAGGAGATAGCAATAAGCATGCATGTCAAACCTTTCTCCAACTTTAGCATTCCTTCATTCATGCATACCTAAACACCTTATTTAGTGTTATCATTGGCCATAAGGGAAAGCTGAACTCTTGTCTGTCTCTTGTTAACGCCTTCCGAAGTTCTTAAGAGAGATGTCTGAATAAATACTGACGGGATACGGTTTAATCAGGGAATATATTTCTTTTCGAAATGATGACACGCATGGAAGGATCCTTGGTGTGCGGCTTAAGACAAGAAGGATTCAAAGACCCTTAAGGTAATAATAAATTCAAGGACCATTTCTGGATGTCACCAAGTGTAGCAGCTGGCCCCACCACAGCTGAAGAAGCCCAAGGATAGAATTTGATGTTCTGCTGTAAATAGAAGTGGTGCCTTCCCTTTTATTTTGCCCTAAAGCACTGAGTGGGATCAGCATGGATAGTTTTGTTGCACGTGGGCAAGTGTGGTTCCAGTTGGTTCTCTTCAGAGATGGTATCCAGCAGGTTCTGACCAGTTCTGGTTGCGGAAATTTTGAGTAGTTCGGAGAACCGGCAAATCCTGCCTTTGACTGGCCCCGCCCCCATCTATTCTCTGCCTCCCGAGTTCCAGCTGATTGGCTAGGTCTTCTTTGGTTGCCCTGCCCAGGAGAATGGAGCTGGAAAGCAGGTTAGTGGGGTGGGGAGGGAATGGGGATTTTCCAGTAACCTTCCCCCAGGAGTGGGGAGGGAATGGAGATTTTGCAGTATCCTTCCCCTGCTGTGCCCACCAAGCCACATCCACAGAACCGGTAGTAAAAATTTTTGAATCCCATCACTGGTTTTGCTGGTTTCTTCTGGGACTCTCCATCTGTTCCTTGACTTCTTCTCCTTTCCTCAGACTTCTTCTGTTGGTGAGGGACATCAGATCTCCGGGTTCAGCAGCTTCATTTCTTTTTTCTTTTTAAAAATAATTAGTTGAGTGGTCCACTTCTCTAGTCCTGAAATTGAGAGGATCCAGTTTTTGTATATCTTCATCCTGCCCAGTTAGTGTTATAAGGCTTTTTTTTACTTTTTTGGCTCTCTTGTTGCAACTGGATCCCGACATTTAAAACCCTTTCTTGAAGTCCACTTCTTCAACAGCTCTTCTCCAGCACCTGCACCAATCCAGATGACATCATATATCAGTCTAGTTGCAAGAGATAAAAGTAAGAAAAGACAAGTTCAGTCAGTAGGATTGGAGAAAAAAGAGAAAATTGCAGTGTATAAACACGGCATGGTGCAAAACAATCTTTTAATGTGATGGATGATAGGGCTGGGGAAGGATCTAGCAGCCATGGTCCTTAGACATTGTGTGTTAAAGCACCACAACACAGATCTGTCTCAGGTGCACAGTTGGGGTGCTCTGGTGGCAAGATGGGAAGTTTGAACCTATGCTTTTTCTTGCTTTGCACAATATGGTTGATTGTGGCTTCTGACCCAGTCAGAGTTGGCTACTAAATATTGTTGGAAATGGCAATGTAAAGGAGGCTTGAAACTGTGGTGCCAAGACAGGGTTCAGCTATTTGTTGTTTGGCCATCAAAAACAAATTTATAATCAAGATGGACAGAAAGAAGAAGACATGGATGGATGGATAGTATTTTGGGTCATTGAAATATAATGAATATGATGATATTATTCACTGAGTCGTATCCAATTCTAGGCAATTCTATGGGCCAGGTCTGTCCACATCTCCCAATTTTGCACTACTTCTTTCAGTTACTCTGTGCTTGACTATTTGATGGTGCATTGAAATATATTAAACTGAAGTCAAATGGGTTTATATCCGGTTCCCAGCAACTCTACATTGCATTTATTGTATATTGGTGATAGCATTTCTAAAAGCCATTGTTAAAAACTCTTTATTGCATCCCAACCTTCTGTAGCATTCAAATGGAATGAATAGGAACTAAAAAGAAGAAAACAAACAAACAAAAAACCAAGAGCATTTTAAAGGCTGCCTCTAATTAGGAAACTTTCTCCTGCTGAAATCCAGGGGGTGGGTAGGGATGATGGAGATAATGATGGAAGAACTTTCAAAGGATTTGCAAATCCATGCCTTTGCTGGATCTGGCCAGTGAATTATTCTTTTGAGTTCATCCAGGTCTTCTTTTTCCATTCAATATCCTCTGAGAGAGAGGGGGGCGGGAAGGAATTATTAGTGGAGGGCAGGTCCTTCTCTTCCCATTGCATTGCTACTTCTTAAGATGAGAGATGGTTCCATGGAGAAATTCATAAATGTGTCTTTTTTCTTCTGCCTCTGATGCTACGATTAGCATGCGGTGAAGAATTTGTGCTCTCCAAAGTTGATAACAGTCTAGACTCCTCAATCCATCTGGAATTCCCCACTCCTCCTTCCTCCTCACTCAGCAGAACTTTGAAAGGATCTGTATTTTATCTGCCCTTCAATTATAGTGCCATTAACTTTGTTGCGAATATGGGCTGCGGTATGGTAATTTTACTTTTCAGGAAAAAAAGCAGGCAGAGTTAAATTTAGCACTCTACTGTAGGATTCAAGCGGTTCCCAAACCCTAAGGGATAGAAACTTAAATTGAGTTTATAAAACCATAGAATTATATAAATGTTGGTTGCTTTTTTGTTTAAGGAAATGATAACAACTTAATCTTCAATGTTTGCATTCTTCAAGGCTGGACTTAATCAATCCCTCATGCCCATGTCTGTTGCGTTCTGCGTTCAGCAAAAGAGTATTATTATTATTTGGAAGCATATAGTCTGTTCCTTCTATCTTCACCGCTTTATGCTTTGTAGATAAAGGACTTCGGTGTCTTTAATCCCACTTTTCAATGCAGGTCAGTGAATAGGAAAATGTATCTGTTGAAAATTGGATCAGCCCCCATAATCACAAGTTGCTTAGCTTTATCGCGATGATTTAGGAACCGTTAATAACCTGTTCAGAAGTAAACGCTGCAGAGGTGAGATTTAGTTGTGCGTTTCATGCAGTTTTCAGCAGACAGAAAAATATAACGTTCATGCTTTCTTTTCCCCTTTCGACAAACGTGTTTCAGGTTGATTAAAATTTGATAGGGGAACAAACAGAAAAATAATTCCATCGACTTAATTGGACAGTATCTGTTGTCTGTGTTTAACTATGGTTTTTTTTAACTGACGGGGCAAAGAAAGGTTCCGGATGGACAGATTAGGAGGAGATACAATTTATTTATTTTTATTCGTTCAATATCAAGCTCCCCTGAAGTGTGTGAAACACATTAGAAACCCTGAAGTGAAAAATAACTTAAAACCAATATGATACCACTGAAAAGAGAGTTAAAATTTTGGCTAACTTTTTAAAAACTCTTTAAGATATAGAACCGAAGTTGATGAGCTGGAAAAGCAGAAAACCATCCATTTAATTAGAAGTCTGAAACAAAAATGAGCATGCTTTTAGCTAGTGTTGAAAGTTTAAGAGGTTTGTATCCCCTAGACCTGAACTGGGTAGATAGAGACATCATAACTGGGATGTTGGTTGTAAGAATGTAACTGTGAAGTAGCTAGCTTAAAGTCTACACATGTGGGTCTGATGGTTCACATCTGATAATAGCAGATGCAATTTTCATCAGAAGGTATCTTGCTAGAATTTAGGTAATGAACAGTTACATATATTGTCTTATATTATCCCATTATTAAGCTGTGTGGGGCTTTAGGTGTGATTGCAAGTACTTAAGTATTCCCCTGTAGAAAGCCTTGTGAATCAGGTAGAATGTTCTTGCAGTCCAGTGGTGCATCTGGATTCAAGGCCCAAATGGGAGCTTGGATGTAGCACCTGTTTATAACAATTTGCAGTTTGAAATTTGGGGATGGGTTGTTACATTTTTGAGGTTCTTGTATCTCAAAGCATGGCACGTAATTGACCTAGTGCTCTTCTGCTACTTGGTCTTCAATGTTGGTTGAGTTTCCAGAGACAGATTAATTGCTATACACTGATTGATGGTCAGATAAAGGAGTTTAGAACCTTTGATCTGACAATCTAGAACTGATATCATAAACCCAGTTCAGTTGGGTAAATGGTTTCTTCATTTGGCCTTGAATCATATTCGCATGGAACCAGAGTCCTTTATACCTATCATTGGAAAGGCACTTTAGGTCAGGGGTGTCAAACTGGAATTCTTCAATGGCCAGATCTGCATTGTAGTTCTTCTCCATAGGCCGG
>JANHFN010034922.1:0-12295 GCA_032468175.1 Toxicocalamus goodenoughensis
AGAGAAAGAAAGACTTTTGCTGCTTTCCTTGCGTGCAGCCAAAAGCAGAAGAAGAAAGAAGAGGAAAGAAGCAGCCCAGTGGCCAGGCCAGGCACGTGGGATGAGTGTGGCAAGTTCCCCCCTCCGCCCTTTCCCCCCCTCCCCTCACTACCTCGTGTTGTTCGCAATGCAAGCGATGCAAGCCTTGTGTTCCTGTGGGCCATGTGGGCGGCACAGCCTTGTGTTCCCACGCAGCCTGGATTAATTGCTTTGGGGGGGGGGGACATTTCTCTGCAGACCACCAACATTTTCTCGCAGACCACCAGTGGCTCCCCGGCCCACTGCTTGGCAACCACTGTGTTAGAATACAGGTAGTCCTCGACTCATGACCACAACTTCAGAATAGATGCTAGCAATCAACGTGCACAGAGTGAAGTTTCCCAGGGCGGCAGAGAGTTTTATTCAAGTCAGAATCAGAACAGAGCTGGAAGGGACCTTGGAGGTCATCTAGTCCAGCCCCCTGCTCAAGCAGGAGATCCTGTACTGTTTCAGGCAAGTGCCTGTCCAGTCTCTTCTTAAAAACCTCCAGGGATGAAGCACCCACCACATCTGAAGGTAAGCAGTTCCCCGGTTGTCTTCACTGTTAGGAAGTTTGTTTCAGATTGTTTCTCTCCTTGATTAATTTCAAACCATTGTTTCTTGTCCTGCCTTTCTGGGGCTTTCAAAAATAAGTTGACCCCCCTCTTCTTTGTGGAAGCCTCTCAAATACTGGAATACTGCTATGATGTCCCCCCGAGTCCTTCTTTTATTTAGACTAGCCAAACCCAAATCCTGCAGCCGTTCTTCATATGTTTTAGTCTCCAGGCCTTTTGATCCTCTTAGTTGCTCTTCTCTGCACTTTTTCCAAAGTCTCAACATCTTTTTTTGTAGTGCGGTGACCAAAACCTGATGCAGTATTCTGGGTGTGGCCTTACTAAGGCTTTATAAAGTGGTACTAATACTTTTTTTGGCTGCTGCTACACACTGGCTGGCTCATGTTTAAGGGATTGTCCACTAAGACTCAAAAAAACATTTTTTTAAAAATCTACAACAGCCTTTTCAGTTAAGAGCTCTTGGGGTTTTATCTGCTAAACTTCTCCATGGGATTATTTTTCCCCCCCAAAAGACAAAAGTCATTTTGGCTCTATTACAGAAGACGTCTGCATCTCCCTTTGCACTTGTGACTCCGAGAATTTTGACGCACAATTGCCCCAGGTGAATGATCACGTCAGGGTCTCTTTCTTGGTGATTTGAGTTTCCAAACCAAAAAAAAAAACCCGCATTTTTAGAACTCAGGAAGTGTTGGGTTTCTAACGCAACCCCTCGGCACACCTGAGGGCAGCAAAACACGGTCTGCAGGATAAGATAAGTACCACAGCTGCTGAGATTCACTTGGCCACAAGCCTCTGGGAATTTTGCATATCCCTGAAGCCTGGATGTTCCCTGGAGTATGAGGTCTAGAGGTTGACTGAGACTGTTGATGTGATTTTTTTTTTCTCAGGATGGTTTAAGTTTTAAGGGCTGTCCTAGGGAGCCGATCGGGTAATATTGTGTTGCTATTCTTGGTGTCCTTACAGATTGCTTTTGTTTTTGTTTTTCAGGCTTTCTAAGCTCCAGCCAGAGTCACAATTGTGAGATATAAGTTGATACATAGACAAATAAATACCGACAGAGGAGAGTATTTGTAGCACAGGGATGTACTGGGGGGTTGTTGGTACTGTCTGAGCTTGGGCATCTATGGAGATTCTCAATCATCCCGATCTTGCTTGTCCCAAAGGTGCTCTTTCAAGAGGCAACTGGACTTTCTGGTTATTCTTTGAAGAAGCTTCTTGGATGACAAGCAAAACAGCTTCAACGAAAAACCAGAAAGTCCGGTTGCCTCTTGAAAAAGCACCTTTGGGATTCCTACTGTTGGTTACATGTGTGTATATATATATTTACTACTACCGTATTAATATTTCAGCTTGCATAGACATTCATTATGAATTCATGATGCAGCATGGCTGAAGTTAAACGCCTCATAATAAAAAGAGAACTATTTAAAAAAAAACAGCACACAAATAATCAGTAGAAGTGAAATGAGAAAAGAACCACTAACAAAAATCCATGTGGGCACTGCAAGGGCTCCGTCATCTTATCGGGCCCCACGCCCAGTAACAAAACCACATCTGAAAGGCCTTGCACAAAACCTGTAACACGGTAGCAGAGATGGAATAGACCACCTTGGAGGTCTTCTATCTAGTCCAATCCCCTTGCTCAAGCAGGAGACCTCACGCCGTTTCCGACAGGTGGTTGTCCAACCTCTTCTTAAAAGCCTCCAGAGATGGGAGCACCCACAACGTCTGGAGACAGCAAGTTGTTCCCCTGGTTAATTTTTTATTTATTTTTATTATTTATTTATTTATTTATTAGTTAGACTTCTATACCGCCCCTCTCTGTAATTGTTCTCACAATGAGGAAATCTGTCCTTAATTCCAGGTTGCTTCGCTCCTTGATTAATTTCCATCCATTGTTGTTTTTGCCTTGCCTTTTGGTCCTTTGGAAAATAAGTTGATCCCTTCCTCTCCGGGGCAGCCCCTCCGATATTGGAAGACGGCTATCAGGTCACCCCTGATCCCTAACAGGGAAAGGTTCTCCTGGCACATCCGTGCTAGTGGTTTCTGGCTCTAGGGGCCAGTGCTCATCTCCGTTACAAAGCCAAAGAAGAGCCAGCGCTGTCTCCGTAGTCCAAAAGGGATCCCTATTTTTCGACTTGCTTTTTTTTTTTTTTACATGCTTTCAAACTGGTAGGTTGGCAGAAGCTGCTGGGACAAGGAACGGGAACTCACTCCGTTCCACGGCACTAGGGATTCGAACCTCCAAACTGCCGACTTTTCTGATTGACCAGCTCAGCGTCCTAGCCACTGAGCTAAACATCCTAATTCTGAGCACCCTAATCCCTCATCTTGATCGATCTAATCTCTGGGGAAATGATCTTCCAGAGGGCGAGCACCTCTTCTTGCCCTCCTCCCCTCCCAGATGGCAATCTTGTTACAGGCATGCCTCCCCTGGCAGACCTGACTGGGGACAGGTGGCCCCTCGTATATGCGCCGAGTGTTCCGCTGCACGGGCACAGCGAGTTGTGCGAACGTGACCCTCGGGGTCTTGCTGCTGCTGCTTGCTCTAACAGGAGAAGGCAAACCTACCTGCTGCCCAGCTTCTTCTCCAATCCTCTTCAGGACCTCCATGGGGGCGGGAGTCGAAGCCTTCGCTTCCGTCTTCTGCCCTTTCCGCAGTTGCCTGGGTCTCAAATGCCTCCCATCAGAAACCCCTGCAAATGCAACAAACAAGACCTGGAAATTCTCCTCTTGTTCTTGCAAAGTTCCCCCCCCCTTCAACTTTTCCAGTGAAAAGAAGGAACTACAAAAAAAACATTAAAAAGTACACCAGAAAACTCGTCTCATCTCATCTCTCCTCCTCCTTCTATTCATTTTCTATTCCATTCTATTCTGCATTCTATTCTTCCTCCCCTCCCCTCCTCCTCCTGTTCTGTTCTCCTCCCCATTCCTCCATATTCTGTCATCTTGTCCTGTCCTATTCTATTCCTATTCCAAGTTCTATTCCATGCCATTATATTCTGCATTCTATTCCATTCCGTTTCATTCCATTTCTATTTCATTCCATTTCTATTTCCTTCCATTCCCTTCCCTGTTCTATTCTATTCTATTCCTAATTCATATTCTATTCCATTCCTATTCTAATTTCTATTCCACGCCATTATATTCCGCATTCTATTCCATGTCATTCCATTTCCTATTCTATTCCTAATTCCTATTCTATTCCTAATTCCTATTCTATTCCATTCCTATTCTAATTTCTATTCCACGCCATTATACTCTGCATTCTATTCCATGCCATTCCATTTCCTATACTATTCCTAATTCCTATTCTATTCTATTCCTAATTCCTATTCTATTCTATTCTTCCTCCCCTTGCCTCTCCTCTTCTCCTTCTTCCCCCCCCTCTCGCCCCTCCTCCCACCACCATTTATCACACATTTAGGCTTTTCATCTATCTTCAAGATTGCCATAAAAGGCGACATTGTAAAATTTACTCTTTGGATTTATTGGCTTTTGACTGTTATTGCACCTGGCCCTTTTCAATACTTTTCTTCGTAAAGGTAAGTTCGATTAATTTATGGACCAATCTCACACATTTTTAATTACTCACCTCAGAGTTGTTTAATCAATGTCACAATGCTATGTGCTAACGCTGGGTTTAGTTGCTATCGTTGCTTCCACTACTTTTAAAAATGAAAATTGTGTAGAATCTTTTCAAGTGAGCCACGTATCAGGCGATGGGACGGGATGAACTGGGATGGATTGGGAAGGACAAGTCAGGAGGAACTTGTGGGGAGAGAAGATAGGGAGGAGCGGGGGAGGAAGGGCAGGAAAGGAGGGGTCTTCATGGACTCCAAGTGGCAGGACGCAAAGCACAGGATGCCCCAAGGGATTCCCCCATTCCCCATTCCATGCTCCGCTTAACGCATCACACTCTTGCTTAATGCCCATCACCACCTGCAACCATAATGGGCCATAATTTCTCCTTTTGTCCTGACCACTTTTTACAGAGGCACGATTGAGAGCGTTTTAATAAACTGCATCCCTGTTTGGTTTGGTGGCAGGAGCGCTTCAGATAGAAAGTCCCTACAGAGAGTGGTGAGGACAGTGGAGATGATTCAGGATGCTCCTAATAAGCGCTAGGTGCTTAGAGCTCAAAGCAAACCTCATTTTAATGTATGCTGATGAGTGTACATTTAAAGGGACAATAAAGTTTTTATTCTATTCTATTTCTACCTAGAGCTGGAAACAACTAACATGTATGTGAAAGGGAACCTTTACCTTTATTTCTACTCTATTCTATTTCTACTCTATTCTATTTCTACTCTATTCTATTTCTATTCCATTCCATCCCATATTCTATTCTGTTATTCTATTCTCATTCCATTCTCTATTCCATTCAATTCCATTACATTCTAAAATTACATTTGGAGCAGATTCACTGTCCAAACATCGGCTGTAGCCATTCATACAACGTACCTGGGACATACACAGGTTGTCGGTCTTCATCTGAAACTGTGATATTGTTCAAGGAAAGCAAGCAAGAAAAGCATTTGTTGTATTCCAGGGTTTTAGATGCAGGTCAGGCAAAACTTTCTTCCACCCAAAGATCAGCAAATCATAAGCAGACAGAAGCAGACATTTCTTTTCTTTTGACTCGTTAAAATAGCCAAACTTGAATTAAACCATTGTCGGTGATTACAGGATGAGGCAAGTAGCAGGGGCATTTTGCTTCCCCCTCTGAGCTCTGATCATAAAAGGAACTTTGTGAGGCTTTCCAATGATTGAAGGTTTCTGAAACTCTATCAATAGTCAGGGGTCAATCATTTCTATGTCTGGGATTCTATTTTTCAGGAAGGAAATCTGGGGAGAACCACAGAGAGGCCCGGTTTCTCACACTAAGTCCTCCTATTTCAGAGGAACACACCGGTCTATAGAAGAGAATATTTGCAGTTCAGGGTTTAAATGAGGGGTCCTTGGTGCTCTGAGCTTGCCTGCTTTCTTATAGACATTTCATTACCTAACTAGGTAACATCATCAGTGCTACAAGGGAGAAAGGACACCTCCAGTGTTCTTGCCAAAGGAAGTATGGCACTCAGACAAATCAGCCATCCACAGGCTCATAGAGATAAACAACGCCTCCATAATGTTCAAAAGAGGCACTCAAAAAGCTAAAAAAAGGAAACCAAAACAGTGCAAACACCTCTTTGCCAGCAATCAACACCCAGATAAATAGATTAATCTATTAATCTCGATTAATACTAGATTAACAACCAAGAAGTAAAACATACGCCAATGAAGGAACAATCAATTCAGACACTCAAACAATAAACAACCAGCCAATTACCAGGAGACTGTGAGTTCTAGTCCTGCCTTAGGCATCAAAGCTGTCTGGGTGACTTTGGACAATCACTAGGAGATGGTGAGTTCTAGTCCTGCTTGAGCCATGGAAACCAACTGGATGATCTCTCAGCCCAACCCACCTCACAGGGCTGCTGTTGTGGGGAGAATAGGAGGAAGAAGGAGTGTTAGGTATGCTGACAACTTGGAGTTATTTGTAAAATAATAAAGGCGGAACATAAATAAATGTTGCACATACATACATATAAATTATCCCAACTATTTGAGACTGCATTATCAGAGAAAACAGGTTTAGTCCCATCTCACTGCTCTCATTCAACGCCAACAATATGAACTTCCAAGGAACAAACCTGGTTTGCTTGCATGGCTAGGTGACTCAGCCTCCATTCGTGAACCCTGACAGAATGAGTCCTGCCAAAAGATCTTCTGAACAAGCAGGAAAAGCAGGGAGAGGTTTTAGACTTTTAAGTTCCAGAAACCTCGTTTCAAAAGCTTGTTCAATCAAAAAGTTCCCTATTTCTCATCCACTTCTCCTTTCTTGGGTAAACACCGAACAATACGTGTGGGCAAACAACTACACTGCGCACTGGGCAGGTGTGACCATGGCAACCCAGGTGACTTAAGAAAAGAGGACACTTCAAACGGCGTTTCACGCACCCACTTTCATCCAGCTCTAAAAATCTGAAAGAATATCAAGTCAGTGTTTCCTTCAACTTGACCTCAACTTCTCGTCACTTCAAAGGCTCAGTTGTGCAGCTATTGTGGCAAACACACACACAGGGTTTGCCACTGTCTCCAACTATGGTTTTTCCACCAACTTTCTGGAATTTTAGGGGCAATTTTAGTCCACGATGTTCAACAGTTCGCTAAGCAACTGTTCGAAGTTGCAAGAGCACTGAAAAATGTGACTTATGACCAGTTTTTACACTTATGACTGCTGCAGCATCCCCATGGGATAAAACTCATTTAGCAAATGTTTCACTTAGCAACAGAAATGTTGGATACAGCTATGGTTGTAAATTGAGGACTACTGTACTAAGAGAAAAAAAAAGTGAATAATGGTCACACAAATCACTCAGAAGCAGATGGGAATTTTTCTCATGTATGTCTTCTGAGGTCTTTTTTTTAAACCTATATTTAACCCACTTTGGGATTTATGTTACCAAATTCACGTGCTCCAAAATAACAGAAATTCATACCCACAAGTTTCAGGAATTGGCCTCAATTGTGCAAAAAGCATCCATACTTGATACCATCCAAGTCACAGAAGACTTTTTTACATATAATTTCTTCATCATATTCCCTTTCAGGGCCATCAGCCTTTAGGCAAATTGCACAAAAAGACTGAACAATAGTGAGCAAAAAAATTTTTTTTTAATCAGATTCAGGTACTCTGTGATTTACAATAGTTCGTTTAGTAACCGTTCGACAACAGGACCAAAAAAAGTGACTTACAACCATTTTTCATACTTATGACCATTGCAGCATCCCCAGGGTCTTGTGATTTACATTTGGATGCTTGACAACTGACTCATATTATGACAGTTGCAGTGTCCCAGGGTCATGTGATCCCATTTTGCGACTAACAAACAAAGCCAATGTGTGATGACCCGGAGTGTAACACAAAATGTCCTTTAATGCCTCCAACTTGGCGCCACTGTTCAATAATTCTCAGTTGGAGATAAAACTTATTCAAAAATAATCTTCAAAAGAAAGCAATACAGTCCAAACTTAATGAGCAGATAGAGGTGAAATGAAAAACCAAACAAACTACAATGACAAAATTTCTACAATGGACCAGGATAAGTAATTACCAAATTCAAGGAGATAACAAGGCAGTCTGTTGGAAGGACACCAACCAAGATAACTTCAGCCCAAAATAAAACAAGCTTTGCTTCTGTCAACGCTGTGTTGTAATCGTCTCTCTTATATGCTAGTCTCCCCAGCTGCAACCAATGAGGGGGATCATGGCCACTTCTTCTCTCATAAGCCAAGTTGTTTCCTTCTCCTTTCCTCCCTGCGTGTCCTAGGATGCAGAGAGGATGGGCCTGGTTTTTCCTCTGACTGCCCAGCCAACCTCTGCCCTTCCCCAGCCTCCTCCACAACCTCCGGAGCCCCACTTCCACTCCCTGTCGGCTGTTCCTCCTCTCCCTCAGAGTCAGTCTCCACCAGGGGCATGACACAATGGGAAAAACCAGATTCACTTAACAACCATGTCACTAACTGAACAACTGCAGTCATTTACTTAAAAACTGTGGCAAAGAAAGTCGTAAAATGGGACAAAACTCACTTAACAAATGTTTCACTTAGCAACAGAAATTTTGGGCACAATTGTGGCCATATGTTGTGGGCTACCTATAGTAAGAGATAAGCTATGGAAATCTAACTAAACTTGTCAAGAAAAAAAAAACATGGCAACTTAAAAGATATGTGGAATTCTATTCCCTAGGTTGAATTCCACACACACATCTTTAAAAGCTGAAAAACCCTGATTTATTACGTTCATAAAGGCTTTTCAATCAGCTGCAGGTATTTTATCAGTCAATTCTAAGCTTAATCGGGTGAAGGAAACAATGACAATCCAAAAGATTTGCACACCCAAAATGACCAAGGATCATTAAAAAAAAGCCCAACTCCAAAGTCCTTTTCGGGGTCAAATTCTAGCCAGTGGGGATAAAATGCTGAAGGGACAAATACGGTGGAAGAATTGTCCATTGAAATTAAGAGACTTTCAAAACTTTTCAAGCAGGGGATTGTGGGAGAAGGGAACACATCTATTTCTTTTATTTAATAAATTTACATGATTTCACGGTGAGGGAATTCTCCCTCAAAAATACAGATTTCCAAAACGCTTCAAGCCAAGGAATTGTGGGAGATGGGAACACATCTATGTTAGCTAATAAATGTATATGCTGTTCACCTCCAGTTATCACAAGCAGGTAGTCCTTGATTTACAACAGTTCATTTAGTGATCCTTCAGACTTACAACTACAATGAAAAAGTGACTTATGACCATTTTTCAGAGTTACATCTTTTCCAGCACCATGATCATGTGATCAAAATTCAGTCGCTTGGCAATTGACTCCTATTTATGACCATTGCTGTGTCCTGAGGTCATGGATAAACTTTTGCGACTTTCTGACAAGCAAAGTCAATAGGGAAGCCAGATTCACTTAACGACTAGGTTACTAACTTATCAGCTGCAGTGATTCACTTAACAATTGAGGCAAGGTAGGTCATAAAATAGGCAAAATTCACTTAATCAATATAAATTTTGGGCTCAACTGCAATCATAAGTCAAGGACTACCTGCAATCAGTTAGCATCCGAATAACAACTGGGTTACTAACTTTTATCAACTTGTGGTTCACTTTCAACCGAGGCAGGAAAGGTCGTAAAATGGGGGCAAAACTCACCTAACAAACGTCTCACTTAATAACATAAATTTTGGGCTCAATTGTGGTCGTAAGTCAAAGACTGCCTGTATTTATAGACAGCTCTCATGTATTACTTTATGTACATATTTTAAGTACTTTATACTTTTTAATATATTTCACATATACTTCACATCTATTTTATGTACATATACTTTATGTACATAAAATACATTTTAATTATATACTCAAATTAATATATGCTTAATATATATTAAGTACATATATGTACTCATGCATCACGTGAGAGTGGTTCATGTTTGACTTGAATATGGTTTGGTGCATTAAATAAACTTTAGACCCGTCTTTAACCAAGTTCAAGGGCTTAGTTTGTAAATAGGAAACAACAACCCATCATTGTCAGCTTTAGTTATTGTTGGGTTTCACTCAAGCACAAAACTACATGTTGCTTTATTGTGGATGAAGGCTACCCAATATGCTTGGCCAGCAATGGGATCTCTTGGGGCAAATTTCCACTGGAAGGACCTCCCCTCCTTGCCCCCTCCCCAAATTCATTATGTAAGTTTTATGGCGCAATGAAGTCACCCACTTTGCCTAATGAGATAGGCGGCCTACAGTCAGTCCTCGACTTACAACAGTTCCATTAGTGACTTCTCAAAGTTACAGCAGAACTGAAGAGAGATTTATGACTGTTTTCCACACTTATGACTGTTTTCCACACTTATGACCATTCCAGCATCAAAATTCAGGCGCTTGGCAACTGACTCATATTTATGACAGTTGTAGTGTTCTCAGGATCATGTGATCCCCTTTTACGACCTTCTGACGGGCAAAGTCAATGGGGAAGCCAGATTCATTTAACAACCGCATGACTAAACACTGCAGCGATTCACTTAATGACAGTGGCGAGAAAGGTCGTAAAAGGGGGCAAAGTTCATTTAACTGTCTCACTTAGCAACAGAAATCTTGGGCTATAAATATAATACATAATAAATATGGGTCTTCAAAGCCATTCCATCCAGCAATTCCGCCCCCCCCCAAGGAAACAATCCCAATTCAAGCCCTTTGCCAGTACCATCATGCTTCATCATGGACTACAAAGCCCATCCTCCCCATCAGAGCATTCCCAGCCAACAGGAGGACCCAAATTCCGTCCACTCCAAAGCCCATTCCTTACAACCCAACCGGAAATCATTGAAAAGGCAACTGGGTTGCGCCTCCCCTCCCTGCCACACAGCTGGCTGTGGAGGATGGGAACTGGAATCCCTCCCTGATGGAAGAGCAAAAGCTCCGCAGACTGTGGAGGATGGGTGTTGTAGTCTAAAAGACAACCAGGCTGAGGAAGACTGCTTTATCTTTCCGAGCCACACACAAGGCCACAACTCTATAGGAGAGAAAACTCCTACTGAAAGAAAAAAAAGCCGGCTATCTGTACATGTTCAGAGGCTACCCAGCAATGGTTCTCCGCGTCCCCGGCTGCCAGGCCACGGCCTCCCCTCAGGACAACCCCGCCAAGCTCCCTTCTGTCAGCCGCCTCACCCTATGACCAGCCGCCCATCTCGCCCCCGAATAAAGGATACGGTCCCGGCTCCAGTAAGCGGCTCCTTCCGGCTTCAACCCCGCGGCTACATCCGCCATCTTGAAACAACCGCCACTCCCAGCGTCCCTCCGCCCCACCCCGCCCCGCACGTCCATCCTCGCTCTTCATTGGCTCGCCGGCCCAAGCTTTGCCCAGATACGGCCCCGGCAACGCGGTGTCTTGTCAACAGCCAATGGTTATCTCCCGCAGAAGACAAGGGGAAAAAAAAACAAAAACCCACCGCGGGACTTTGTGGGAGGTGTAGTTTTTTTTTCTTTTTACTTTCCTTCTATCCCAGGAATCCGTACCCAAGTGGGACTACCGCTCCCGTCAAGCATCGCGCAAGTCAACGAACGGATTGAGTATGATGCTATGCGGCGGCGGGGGTGTATGTGTATGTGTGTGTGAGAGTGAAGGGGGATAAGGGTGGCGAGAAGGGACAAAAGACTTCCGCCTGGTGGCTTTGCGCGGAGATGGAGGACCGGGGTCTGCAAGGCGTGAAGCCCTACCTGGAGAAGCTCACCCTCGGGGTGACCCGCCTCCTAGGTGAGTGGCAGCCGGGCCCCGCCCCTTCGCGTTGCCAGGGTGACGGTCCGGCCGGTCCTGCCCGTTATCAAGTGGCAGGGAGTTCCGCGGGCAACAACAAAAGAGAACCCCGCCTTTCCCGGGGAGGCGATGTGGGGGGCTTCAGGCTCCCCAACTGTCCCCCCAACTGCTCCTCCCGATGCTGGGATTCTTATTTTCCCATGGGGGGGGGGCTTGCCTACCGCCTGAGGATCTCCTGGTGGTCTCCCGTCCACCTTCATGGAAAAAATAATTTGATTTCAAATTCCTGATCTGAAGATTCCAGCTGTGATATCCAAATGGAGACCATGATTCTTTTCTACATCGGTTTTTTATAAATTAATTTATTTATTTTTTGGTTTCACTTTTATCTGACTTATTTTTAGTTTTCACTTTATTTTTGTTTCATTATTTTTTTTACTTTTGTCTTTGTTATTTTTATCCTTTTATTTTATTTTTATTTTTGTTTGTTTTTCCTTTTTTACTTCATTTTTATTTCTAATTGTTTATTTTACTTTTTGTCTGATTTTTATTTATTATTTTTATCATTTTATTTTGATCTTATTTATTTTTAGTTTTGACTTTATTTTTATTTTGTCATTTTTTTATTTTACTTTCTATCCTTATTTTTATCCTTTTATTTTATTTTTGGTTTTTCTGCTTTATTTTTATCTTTTATTTTTAGTTCTTTATTATTTTAGTTTTTATTTTACATTTTTGACTTTTTTATTTTTATCCTCTCTTATTTTTCTACTTTGTTTTTTGTTTTTTATTTAATAT
>JANHFN010035264.1:0-12275 GCA_032468175.1 Toxicocalamus goodenoughensis
AGGAGGATCATGGTAATCTCCTCTTGAGTAGACCTCACTTTTCCCTGATCCTCTCCTCCCTGTGTGACCTAGGATGGATAGGGGATGGGCCTGGATCGTCCTCTGACTGCTCAGCTGGCCTCTGCCCTTCCCCAGCCTCCTCCACCACCTCTGGAGCCATATTCCCACTCCCTGTTGGCTGTTCCTCCTCTTTCTCAGAGTCAGACTCCACCAGGGGCATGACACTCTCCATTATAACAAAAAGGTAGAAGAAAGACATTCAGGACTGAAACCTTTGGACATACATAAAGACCAAGATTTTAAAACTCCATAGAATCTGGAAATATTGTAATTGGGGCTGCTTGGTAGGACTGCTGCATCCAACTTCATTCTTGAATCTTGTGCTAACCTTATGAGTCTTCTTCTGGCTCTTGAGAGATTTACTGCAGGGCCTAAGCAGCAGCTCCTGGCAGAGACCAGAAGTCAATCCCAGCCAGGGTGGTAGGAGAATGGAATAGAATAGAATGTCACTTTGAATGTACACTAATTGGCATACATTAAAATGAAATTTGTTGCATACAGCTCTCAAAGGGTCATCACCTCCAACATACACTACATAAACATGACAAAACAAACATACAAAATTATGCATATATCCACATATATTATATGACACAGAGAAACAATACATGAGCCCCTTCCTCATTCAGTTCAATTGTGTTATTTGAAGCTCTCATTAAAATAAATGGCAAGGTAAACTAGATTAGAAGACAAGGGAATTTCTCCATCAGAATATGAATCTACCTAGTCCAAAATATTACTTCCCAGTAAAGTTAATTTGATACAAGTACAAAACCCACCATAGGTTATTAAAGGTAAATATTCTTTTCTTTCTGTTCTTAACATCAATATTTCATGGGAGACATGGTTTGTTTGTTTTTCTCCTGCAAAATGGATGGATGGATGCATATTAGTAGGGAATCTAACATTAAACTAAAACTGACCCCTTCAATCTGGTCTATATAGGGAACATCCATTTTCCCTCACCATAAATTCATGACATGACCTTAATGGCTATTGATAGTCTTACCCTCCAAATGTTAGTTAGTTGGTTTCAGTTTTTGGGTGGAAAAAAATCAACTCATCAGACAGCTTTGATGACTCACCCTGAATACTGTTATAATGAGAGTCAGAGAAGACCATACAATGATAACTTATTCAATGGTGGTCACATTGACATCTATTCTTAATTTTTCCTAAATTAAATTTTTTCCCAAACACAGGTAGCCCTCAATTTACAACAGTTCATTTACTGACTGTTCAAAGTTACAATTGCGCTGAAAAAAGTGACATGACCACTTTTCACACTTATGACCATTGTGATATCCCCATGGGATTACAATTCAGACGCCTTGTAATTGGTTCATATTTATGACAGTTGCAGTGTCCTGGGGTCATGTGATCACCTTTTGTGACCTTCTGATGAGTAAAGTCATCGGAGAAGACAGATTCATTTAACAACTGTATTACTAACTTAACCACTGCAGAGATTCACTTAACAACTGTGGCAAGAAAGCTCATAAAATGGGGCAAAACTCACTTAACTGTCTCACTTAAAACAGAAATGTTGGGCTCCATTATGGTCGTACGCTGAGGACTCCATGTATCATCTTTTCTCCAAAGGGAAAGTGTTCAATCCTGCAGATTATCTTCTTTTTTTGACATTTTTCACTCTACTCTATTCCTGTGGGAGAAGAAATAGTACACAGCTCTACACTATTAGAAAGCTTTGCAGCCTTTAAGTAAGGACCCTTCTAAATGTGAACATGGACAACTCAAGACAGTTTTATTTTAATCTCATCATTTTATTTGGGATCCCTTTTCTCGCGATCCCAAGCATGGGCTTTATTTTTTTCAGAGCTACCATTCACTGATTGACATTTCAAATTACTTATCAAGATGCAGAAAAGAAGAAAGTATTGCCCCAAAGAAGAAAATTGCAAAGGAAAATTAGTTTATCACCTGGAGGTGAGCAAGAGATTTCTGCCTCCTCTCACTGCACTCATTTAAATTCACTCCTCTTCAGCCCACATTTCTAAAATATAGGGGAAGGCTGTTTTTACATGAACCATAGAAAAGGCAGATCCAGCTAGAAAAATATGTAATTCAAAAGCTCACAAAATGTGCATGCTCATTTCTAGGATAGAATGCTCCTATTGTATCCATAGCCACCTTTTGTTAGAGATCTGTCAAAACTATTGTGACGTCTGCAAAGAGACTTAAGCAGTAATCTTACACTGTCTGAAGACAAGTTGGATTCTTTTCTTTCTCAGCCCTGTGCCCTGTTGAATTCCTCCTTCAAAGCAAGAGGGAAAGAATAGCTTTCATATCTTTCGGTGGAGTTTGTACCAGTGGTGGGATTTAATTTTTTTTACTACTGGTTCTACGGGCGTGGCTTGGTGGACATAGCAGGGGAAGGATACTGTAAAATCCCCATTCCTGTGGGAAGGTTACTGCAAATTCCCATTCCTTCCCCACTCCACTAACCTGCTTTCCAGCTCCGTTCTCCTGTGCAGGGCAACAAAAGAAGGCCCAGCCGATCAGCTGAGACTTGGGAGGCAGAGAATAGATGGGGGGGCAGTCAGAGCTGGTATTTGCTGGTTCTCCGAATCACTCAAAATGTCCGCTACCGGTTCTTTAGAAATGGTCAAAACCTGCTGAACACCCCCTCTGGTTTGTATATCTGTTTTTTATTCTGAACATAGATTATTCTGCCACTTTGTCTGAGACTCTGGTTTCTTAAGAGGAAATTGACCATGCAGTTCAATGCTGCTGACCACCGATACAATCTTGTGTCAATACGAAAATAAATATTCTGCGGGGTTTGCTTCCAGGAAAATATGTCCAAGGATATTTTTTTTAATCATAGAAAAATTATAAGGCAGTTAGAAAACTGAAGATCGTTGCTAGGCATGGATGCTTACGATTGGCACAAGCAATAGGCCCTGCTAGGTTTTGTACATTAAAAAAATTGGTTTGGGAGATTTTGCTTTGAATGAAGCAGTGGGGTATGAGATCTGTGTAGGAGATGGATAAATTATATATGTTTGTGTATAAACCAAATTGAAGCAGCTGGTTTTAGTTTAATGTTGGATTTCCTATCAATATATATCATTCATTCATTCATTTTGCAAGAGGAAAAAATCCAAAGCAACCATTCCCCACCTAAAATTGTGGTATTGTTATGGTTTTTTATCTATCTATCTATCTATCTATCTATCTATCTATCTATCTATCTATCTATCTATCTATCTATCTATCTATCTATCTATCCATCCATCCATCCATCCATCCATCCATCCATCTATCCATCTATCATCTATCTATTCTTTTTCTCTCAATTATCATCTATCACAGGAGTCTCCCATACCCAAGCTGCAGTCCACTACAGGGCTGTGGCCTATTCAGAACTGGGCTGTGCAAGCAGCAGGCTGGTGTGCACGCGCACTGCTCCATTTGTGAGAGTGTGAGTTGGCATGCACACCCACTTCCACTTGAAATAGAACTGCTTGTGCATGTGTGTACATATTGGCTTGCTGCTTGCACGAGTGGAACTGCACACACACACACACACACATCAGCCCACTGCTCAAGTGGCCTGAATCCCCCCTCCTCCCCAACTGGGCTGTCAAGCCGCAAAGGTTGGGGACCTCTGATCTATCAAGTTTGTGAGTAGGCTTTTGCCTTCCTTCCCTCAGTAGTTCTTGCTGACATTTGGCCAGGAATATGGAAGGTCCTGTGTTGCAAATCTTGCACTTATTAAGTTATGTCCCGGATGCCTTTTGTACATATCTTCATGTAGCTTTCTCAATAACAGAATAGAAGCAGGTTGCCACTGTCTTCTTGCCTACAGTCCTGGGACTTCCTAGTAGTCTCCCATCCAAGTTCTAACTTTTAGCCAGCTTTTTTCTTTCTCAATAAGTTTTGCTTCGTAAGCTCTTTATTATTATTAACATTGGTTGCACAGTCAGCCAAATGTTCAGACTCATCACCAAGAATGCATCTTTTCAATCAATACCTTTCTTCATTTTTTTTCCTGATCCCTTTGAGTCAGTGTTGTCTCCTGTGACTTTCTACACAAATCCTTGCAGTATTCTTGGCAAGATTTTTCAGAAGTGATTTGCTTCTTCCAAGGGTTGAGAGTCACTTTGTGCTTAAGACAGAATTAGAACTCACAGCCTCCTGGTTTCTAGCCTGACACCTTAACCACTACACCAAACCAGCTCTCTTTATTTTGTAATAGTATACTTTGATGTAGATTTTGGGCTGGCACCAGGGAGGCCTAGGTTGTAGTCCAGCTTCAGCCATTGGGTGACTCATGGCATCGATCACTCTTTCTCAGTCCAACCTACCTTATAAGGTTGTTGTGGGGAACATCGTAGGAAGGGAATGGAGTGCTGTATATCCCACACTGAGCTTATGAATACAAGGTGGAAAGTTTATAAGAGCAGATAAATAAAACATAAACTCAGGCATGTTACCGTGGGAAGAGGAAGAATCCCAAAACTTTTTGACTGTGTAAAAGAATAAATTTGCATGCTAGCACTTTGCTAGGTGAGCAAAAAAGCCATATCTGCTGTAATCACACTTTTTAACACACCTATACAATCCTCGTTTCCCCCCTACTTCAGCATCTTGTTCAGCTCAGACCCTGCTTTTGGTTGCAAACATTTGTCAACTGTGTTCACCTTGCTTTTCAGTTGGGACCCACAGTCCCCCAAACCTTCTCTCTTTGGGGGTGGGGGTGGGGGGTGGAGAGAGAGAAAGAAAGAGAGAGAGGGGAGAGAAAATGTCAGCAATAAATCATGAAGCAGTGGAAAACTAAAGATCCTCCTGTTACAATAATGGAATTGGGTGTTTTCCAACCGATTAACCTTCTCTTGAAGATGGGAATCAGTATAGATAGTGTGATCTACTTTTTGGCTAAGCATTTTGCCATCTTTCTCTCCTATACTGCTTTGTGGAGCCCTTTTTTTCATTTAGGCAAATCAATAGGATTATGTTGTGACTCAAAGGGCAGCTGTCCAGCTCTTTTGATTTTATACAAGCAATATCCAAGAACTTTCATAGGAGCACATAATAAGAGGGGCAGAAGTTCCCAGGGTAGAAATCAGGAGACTGTGAGTTCTAGTACTGTCAGGCATGAAATCCAACTGGGTGACTCTGGGCCAGTAACTCTAGTTCAGACCAACAACCCCCCGACCCCGAAAAAAGAGAAAATAGGACGCGAATTAGGAATGCTCACTACCTTGAGTTATTTCTTTTAAAATAAAGGTAGGACAACAAATAAATAAAATATAAATAAACGTATTCTCTTTGCCCCACTTCTGTTGCCTGAAAGTATACCATTCTAACACACAGTAACATGCTTCAGCAGGTAACCCAATAACAAGTTTTTTTCTCCCTCTTGTCCGAGTTGAAAGTAAGTTTTCTTTCTCGTGTTAACAAAAACAAATCCTTTTCAAAGAAAGGCAAACCAAATGCGATCCGGAGCATCGTCGGGATGCCAACTGAGGCTGCAATAAAACCAATGAGCTTTTTGAAAGCCCAGGGCCTCCGCAGGAAAGCAAAAAACAAACAAACAAACACCCTCGGTGAAATACAGCGAGCTCGAAACAGGATTCCGCCTGTTCCGTGCGCGCGCGTGTATGTGTGTGTATATGTGTGTTTAAACGAGTGCGTGTGTCTCTTCTCTCTACCTCTGCATTTCATCCGATTCCAAGCGTCCTTTTCAAATAGCGCCGGAGTCTTTTGGCAGATTCTTCCGAGCAAGAAGCCTTTTGCTACTCGCGGCTCTCGTTACGCGAAGTAGTATCTCGCTCCGCCTCGAGCAAAGCTGTTCCGTTCGTGGTGCTAGAGCGACCCCTATAGGATCGATCTAGAATTATTACTTCGTACGGATCGCTTCAGCGAGGAAAGCGGGGGTTGGTGGGGTGGGATTCGTTCACCCCGAAACAAGCGGGTAAAGCAGTTTTATACCACTTACTTCCCGAAGAAATAATAATGTCACGTTGCTGTTACAGTACTTTGCTGTTTTCTTAATATTGCAGGATCTTCTTCCCCTCCGTTTTTGTATTTTTATTATGACTTTTTGTTAAAAAAAATCAGTTCTTGAAGGATCACAGATGGAATACAAGTAGTCCTCGACTTACAGCCGTTTGTTTGGTGACCGTTCAAAGTTACAACGGCATTGAAAAAAGTGAGTTATGATGGGTTTTTACACTTACAGCCGGTGCAGAATCTCCATGGTCATGTGATCAAAATTCAGAGGCTTGGCAACTGGCAGGGATTTGTGACAGTTGCACTTTCCCGGGGTCCTGTGATCACCATTTATAATCTTCCCAGACGGCTTCCCACAAGCAAAGTCAATGGGGGAAGCCAGATTCGTTTAATGTCCGAATGATCCACTTAACAACTGTAGCAAGAAAGGTCATAAAATGGGGCAAGACTCACTTCAACCACCGTCTTCCTTAGCAACATAAATTTTGGGTTCAATTGTAGTCATAAGTCGAGGACTATCTGTAATGGCAGACAAGGGCCAACATGGTGATTCTGTCTACAGTTATTAAATTAAATGCTGTGCTTCCATTAAGGATACTCAGTAATTTTCTCCCATAGGTTAAGGAAGTGAGAAGAAAGTCTTGCAGTACTGCAGGAACATGGGCATAAGGAATTAAGTGGTTTCTCTCATCCCAGCTTCTTTGGGGAAAGAGCGACAACACACACACACACACACACACACACACACACACACACACACACACACACAATTGATAAGATACTTGCCTGACTTTGGTCTTATTGTTTTTTTGGTATCCAGAAAATAGAGCACAAATTGGTTCATGCTCTGCACACAGCAACTTTTTAAATGTGAGTAGCAACCCTATGAAGAAAGCCAGCTTGGGTTTTCCAGGACCTTAGACTGTTAGATTGATGGTAGATTCTCCCTCCACCTCTCCTTGCTCTCTGCTCTCCACCCATCCATCTTTTTGGTTATCATATTGATGCATTCTCATTGTGTTCCTTTGTCATCGTTTATTGTAGTGTTCTATTACAGCATTTTACTTCTGTTTATACATCTTTCATCTTTCTTCCTTTCTTTTATTGTAAAACCACCTAGAACAGCGGCCCCCAACTTTTTAGGCACCAGGGACCAGTTCCATGCAGAAAGGTTTCTCTGCAGATTGGAGGTGTGGTTTTGCGTGCGGATGGGACTTTGCTTGTTTGTGTGGCCCGGTTGCTGGAATAGCCCCATGGCAAGATAGGTGGCAAATACATTTAATTTAACAAATAAATACATTAAAATTCTTACTGGTTTTCTCTTGGCCCCACTGAAGTGTTCATGCTTTCATTAGGGGGAGAAAAAGCTTAAAAATAAATTAGACTTTGATGGAATTTGTCCAAAGTCTAAGGATATTACTTCTTGTGATAAGTCCAATTTTTAGATTAATACCTTACTCAGTTACTCATAATGACTTTTTCTTGATTGTATTTGCAATTCTTTAATCTGATTAACCAGTGACTTTTAAAAATCTTCCTATAATTTGAAATTCCAGTGAGTTATAGGAGACTGTACATGCAACAATAAACAGGGGTAACATCTTCTGTTTAGAGAGGATGTTGAAGATAGGTTATTTCTGATAGAGAGATGAGTGGCATACGAATCTAAAAAATAAGCAGAAATAAATAAATCTCCAAAGTTACCTTTGCCACATATCCTGCAGTGAAGCAAGGTGTCCATTAATGAGCAAAGCACAGAGGTTAGTTAGTAGTCTAGCATTGTTGTATGCATTTCCCCACATATCACTACATCTGCTTTGAAGGATCTAGGGACAGGGCTCTCCAAACTTGGCAACTTTAAAACGTGGACTTCAACCTCAATGCTTGTTGGGGAATTCTGGGAGCTGAAGTCCACAAGACTTAAAAGTTGCCAAGTTTGGAGACTCTCTGATCTATGGAAGGGCCCTGGTTGGCCCTCTGGAAGAGATTTGGAGGAGCGGGCACAAGAAGACAGGGAGAAAGGTCCCCAAGGTGCTGTCAGGTCCCCATAGATCCCTTTCAGGATGTTGCCATTCTGGCAGGCAGGGCCTGGATGCCAGTTTTCAACCTTTTCCTGTTTCTGGTCTTTACTTTGATGTACCTTCCTGGGAAATAGGAGGGGGAGTTAATAGCCTGGGGCTATCAATTTTGTCTCAGCTCCAAGGAACAGAGCAAGCAATGCCTGAGAACAGCTCCTTCTCAGCTCGAGGTTCTCACAACAACTTCGCACCTGTGGTTGCCCGTTTCAGGAGTTCTGCTTTCTTGAGAGGAGGAGAGGAAAGTCCTTATAGGTGCTTTTTCAAAAGGCAAATAGACTTTGTTTTAAAAGCAAAGTCCAGTTTCCTTTGAAAAAGCACTGAGACAACTGTAACCTGGATGACTGAGAACCTCCATAGACATGCAGGGAGAAAGGCAGAAAGTTGTTTTCATGACAGTTGAGTTGATAAGAACAAATATAGATGGGCATTAAAGCCCATCAAACACTGACTTGCTGTAAACATTGATCTGAACTAAATAATCAAACATGTTCAGAATCATGTGGAAAAATATTTTTGTAATCTTCATACACAAAATTCTTTTAGAGAACAGCATCCATTTCCTACAAAGCATCTTAGGGGCAGAACTCATGTCATAGTTTGTAGACCTACACATACACTTTGGTAGCATAGCTTGAAAGAAGAAGATACATTTCAATTCTCTTCTTCCAGAAGTTTCCAAGGTTTGATGTCCTTTGGCTCTACCTTGCCTTAATGTAGCTGCTCCGGCCACCAGTTGTCTTCCAGAAAAAAAATCCTTGAACTGGTATCCTCCCCTTTAACTTAGCCGGGTGAGAGAGCTGTGGGCCTTAACTGGTGAATGCAAAGGAACAAAAGTTTTCAAAAATGAAATAAATTCTGTGTGACTTGGCAAAGGAGCCTTGCCCCTATTGGGAGATAGGTTGTTAGATATTGTGGATAGATATCAATGATAGGCAGACACAGAATAATAAAAATATATATTTTTTAAAGAGAGAGAGAGAAAAAATGAGAATATAAACTTCCTTTCTTAAGTAATCATATGTAAAACACAAAAATAGAAGCCTTAACACTAGAGAGCACTTCAAAACACAGAAAGTAATATCCAAAGGAAGGAGATAAACAATAGAAACTAAGGCTCTGAGACGGCGGGACAATGTTACTGATCTATTGTCTAAGATTCTAGGTCACACTTTGAGCTTGCAACAAAAAATATGCAGTCAGTTTCAGACACTAGATCTATCTCAACTAGCACATGTAAATTAACATAAATAAAAAGTTCTGGCTAAGTGTTTAACCATACTTTACAATAGTGTTTCTCAGCCTCAGGAAAGTTTTTACATGTATAAATTTTAAAGGTTTTACAAAGAATGTAAACATTAAGATGAACAAAGGATTTTTAAAAAAGCAAAGGAACAAAGAAAAAGAAAAAAGTACAGAAGAAGAAAACAAAAAAGAAATAAAAAGAAGAAATTTCTGATTTCTTTGGCAGCAAGCACAGGTACGATTACAATATTGGCTCTTACTCTGTGATTGCAGAAAAAGCTCTTTTTTTCTATTATGGATAATGTTTTGTTTAATTGTGAAAACCAGAAATTATGCTGATTGGGGAATTCTGGGAGTTGAAGTCCATAGACCTTAAGGTTCCTAAGGTTGAGAAACACTGTCTTAAAGACAAAGGATCACCCCAGCAACCTTGAAACAGGCTTAGGAACAGTATTGCCGTGTTCCTTTTCCTGACCCAGAATCCAAACTCCAGCTTAGATCTTGAAAGACATAAACTTTCAAAGGTACCAAAACAAACAACCTTCCTCAGGAAGCCATAGTTTCAAGCAGGCAGGTAATGTACTCCCTGCGCAGGGAGCAGCTGTCAATCTTGCGAATATAAGGTGGCATCACGATATCTAGGCTGCAGCTTCTCTCAGCTTGGAAATATGAGATCATATGGAGAATGGCTATGTACAATATACAGAGGTGGGAAAAGAGGCTCAATTATTCACATGAGTTTCTTTTCATGTAAAAGTGGCCGTGATCAATATCACAGTGTTTTAAATGTCATTCTGGTTTTTGTGGCAGCTTTTAACCCCTGATGACTTTTCAAACAATATTAGGGAGTGATGGAAATGCAAGTATAGTTTGCCAGTTTCTGCTGTCATCCAAAGGCCTTGTCCTGGCTTTGGAAACTTTAAAATCTTTGCACTTCAGAAAGCAGCTGCAGAGCTGACCTCCCCCAGAATCCTTGAAGCCTTATCTTGCCCTTCCCAAGGGAATACAGTCAGCCTGGTGAGATTCTTGCAACTGTTGTGGGCTAGCAAAAAAACCTCTGCTTGAGATTATTCACAAGTGATTCTGGCTGCATTTGCCTGGCATGGACTGACAAACTTTTTCAATGTGGAGATCAGAAGTCATGCCGCCATCACTACCATCATCAATACCTGAGGATCACTCTGCTCACACTGAAGCAGTTGGTGAAAACATCATCAAAACAGTGAATGATTCCTCCCTTTCCCACACAGGCTGTTAAATTTCTTTTTAGGACCATGAACCATATGATTTGGGAGTGGACCATGTCTAGCCCACAGGCTGCTAATCCCCACCCTAGTTATTTCGCTCAGTAAAATCTCTTCCAGCTCCCTGATACTTTCATCAAGCCTACAATCAATCTGTCCACCCATGGGGGAGCTCTAGGGGGCTTTCAACCCATTATCTCTCTCATTTTCTTTTGTTTCCCTAGACTTATCTTTTCTTAGTTCAGTCTCCGGTAAATTACAAACTCTACATTGCCCAGATTCTGATAATCCATATGATGCCCTTGCTTCTTATGGCAATCTCCTATCAGTTTGCATGCTTCTGAATCAGTCTTCGCTCATAGCCACTGCATGGATTAGTCCCTCTGGTTTTCTTGGAAAGATTTCAAGAGCTGTTTGCTATTGTCTCCTTCCTAGGGCTGAGAGGGAATGACTGGCTCAAAATGTTGGACTAGAACTCACAGTTTCCTGGTTTCTAGCTTGCTACCTTAGCCAGAAGATGACAAATTAGCCAAATTGTCTCTCTTTGGTTAAACAAATAAGATCTTTAACTGGCTCACACACAGCCCATGACAGGCATATTAAATTCCAGCACTGGCTATTTCTTGGATACTCTGTTTAGCAGATGGAGTTACAAATAGAGTGGGAATTGCTGGCTTCCAAGAGGAGAATTTATAGTGAAAAGAAATTAGGACAGCAAGAGAAAGAGGGTGAGAGAAAGCTCTATAGGTCCATAAGAAAAATGCCAGAAACCACATTCAGGGAATATTTTGTTTAGAAAAACATTCAGATCTTGTAGCTTCAGCAGTAAAGAATTTCCCTTTCACCTTTGCTTCACCTCCTTTTAATGAAGAGTGCTTAAGAAATAATTCTCTTGATCTTTTTTGCAGCTTGGATAGTCCTAAAATGGTATTGGCCATCTGTGGTTTCAAGAAATGCAGGAGATTGAGATAGATTGTCCAGAGGCCCTGAGGAGATACTGCAATATCAGTGTAACAGAGAAAGAAGCCCAGGGAGCATAACATACTGAAAATGCTTTGTCTAATGCAATCCGGTCTGCAAACACAGACAATACAGACAAGGGAAGAAAGCAAAGTAGACCAAACTTCAGATATTTCAAAGCATTCCCCCTAGAGCGTGCTCCTGCTAGCTGTGAATTCAGCAGTAGCAATGAGACCTAGACACGAAGCAAACGGAACGGCTTTTGTTTTAAGTTCATGACTTCCTAGTTATGATACAAAGTCAGATTTCTTCTTAGTAAGAAAAGATGTTGCACTGGTTTATTATTCAACTTTATATTCCTTCTGAGCTAAGAAAGCAGAGCTGCATTATCTGGTCTGCAAAAATCCAGATATCCATTTTATTTTTTGCAAGCTGGCCTATGACCTAATATAAAAATTAACTCCCTAGAGATCTCCCACCTCCTGAAATCTGCTGGTTCTATGTCAGGGCGGAAGGAGAGTCAAACACTTTGATTTTATAGGGAGCCAAGCACATTTGTATTGTTGCTGTCATACAGGTAAGTATTCAAAGCATCTCCATATTTGTTAAGGTAGAGCCTGTTTGGTCTAGTGCAGGAGTCTTCAAACTTGACAGCTGTAAGACTTGTGGACTTCAACTCCCATAATTCCTCCTCCAATCATGTTAGCTCAGG
>JANHFN010035328.1:0-12272 GCA_032468175.1 Toxicocalamus goodenoughensis
AATGGCTTGCAGTTGATATGTAAAGACTCTAAATTTTCATCACAGAATTTATATATTATAGTTATATCCTGAGACCAACTGTTGTTGATATATAAACATAATCCTCCACCCTTCTTTTTACCTGATGTCTCTTCAATTCTGTCTGATCTAAATATCTGAAATCCTGGGATATATATGCTGTTGTCATCATGAATTTCTGCATTAAGCCAGGTTTCAGTAAAACAGAGAACTACTGAGTTGTAGAAATCAGAATTGCATCAATTTAAAAGGAGTATTTCATCCATCTTGTTAGCAAGTGAGCATAAATTAGTTGGGAAGATTGAAAGGAGAGGATCCCCCCCATTCCTTAGTTTATTTAAAATCCCACTCTTTTACCTCATCTCCTTTTTCAGCGCTGCCGCTTTCCTTTGTTTGTTGTAATCCATAGCACTGGGGACTTAGTTAGAATCTCCTCATATGTCTCTTTTCCTGCCAAGTCACCATTATTCCCTCTGGTATTAGCCATCTAAAATTAATCTCTCTTTTGATGAAGCACTTTGTCACCAATTGATATTTGTTCCTTACATTTCTAACTCTTGGGATTTGCATCAAGACTATTATTCCTTTTCTTTTGTATTTTAGTGAATCATCTCTCACTTTCTGTAGGATTTCTGTTCTTATAGA
The DNA here is from genome assembly GCA_032468175.1 of Toxicocalamus goodenoughensis. Classification (NCBI taxonomy): domain Eukaryota; kingdom Metazoa; phylum Chordata; class Lepidosauria; order Squamata; family Elapidae; genus Toxicocalamus; species Toxicocalamus goodenoughensis. The sequence goes on from JANHFN010035328.1 coordinate 664, forward strand.
TTTCTTTGTGAATCTCACATGTATCTCTCTTGGCAATTTATCTCTCAGTGCATATCTAGTCCGAACTCTAAATATTTTATCTATATCTGCCATCGCTTTTTCTTTAGTCACCTGCCAACAAGTCTGCCATTATCTCTGCTAGGTTTTCTCCCTTTTCTTCCTCTATATTCTGAAATCTTAAATAATAGTCAGCGCAATCCATCTCCAGTGAAAGTATTGTTTTCTCCATAATCTGATCAGCTAATGTCAATCAGTAATCAATCTCTCCTACTCTTTTTCTGTTATGTCTGCTCTCTCTATTTTTTGCATACCTTCTTCATTTTTCATCATCAATTGCTGGACAGTCTCAACCTTTTCTTCTACATTCCCTACTTTCTCTTCCACTCTCCCTATTTGTTCTTGGAGAGCTTGTAGAATCATTTTAATCTCTGCTTGCATTGAGATAGTCTTTTCCTGTTGTAGCATGGCATCCAGAGATCTCTGTCCAGCAGGGCTTGAAGCAGCTGAAGAGAAGGAGAGGATAGTGCAGATGTTGTTTTCTTCATTTTAAGATATTTAATTTTTACAGTCTTTTTATAGTCCTTCTTGTAGAGGTCTAAGAAGAAAATCAATTATAATCCAAAGGGAGGTTGCAGTTGGAAATCAATCCCCACCCAGATTCCTTTCTTCAGGTTCTTCTATACCTTAATCCAAGTCATATTTGTAATAAATTAAAAAAGGAAAAATACAAAAAGGAGTAAGGCAAAACAATGTTATGATAAAAAAGAAGACAGAAAAAAAAAGAAAATTTTTAGAAAATTGAGTTCTACCTGCAATTGTGGGTTATGTTTTTATTGAAATTGGCTACTAGCTCACAGAAATTGGCTACTAGTTCACAGATAAGAGCTAGAGATTAACTCACTCCCAAGCCAATTGTAGTACAAGGGGAAACCCATTATAAGTAAAGAAAATATTAGACTCTAGATAGGGGGCGCTTACAATACCTAATCCATTGGAAGGGGTACCCTCTGTCTGATGCTACTTGAGTGAAATGTTGGGAAGTGGATAGGTTGGTGAAGCAATTTAACAAGAAGTTCTCTGGTAAGCCAAAAGGCCTCATGCGGTGGGGGTGGGAAGAGATGATTAGAGAGTATTAGTCCCCATTGCTAAGCTTCTGTCACTTGTTTCATTTCAGGACATTCTCATCGCTTGAGGGGAGACAGCCTATCATCCCCAGGTCCATCTTAGGACAGATTAGGCTGCCATAGTGGGAGATGGGCAAGTTGTGGGAATAGGAGAGTAGCGAAGGGAGTTTAACCATAAGAACATTCTTTTACAAGAGATCAAGGAAAACCTGGAGGGGAATGACCAGGGTTTGGCAGCAGCTGAGACAGGAGATTGATTGGTCCATGTGATGTGAAGGTCACTAAATGGGGCAGGGTGTGAGTTTTAGTATGTATGGGGGGAAATGCAGCAATTCAGATTCAAGTTTTCCCCAGATGTACCAACATGACTTCTCTAATAAATTCTTACTGTGATAGACTTTGTCTCAGAGTTCTAAATTATATTGAGGGTTTATTTTGAATGCTGACATTAAATAGTATTTAACCCTTGATAATCTATGCATAGATGAAGGGAATTGTCTTTCTTTTCTCGGAATAACACTGGGGCAGCCATCCATGATTTGGCCAATTGAATAAAACCCCAAATATTTGTCAATAAAGGCCTTGGTTTCATCTAGTTCCCTTGCAGTAAAGGCTTGGTTAGTTTGGTCCCCCAATAATATCTCTATAGAGTAATCAGTGACCCAGTGAGGGGGAAACATATCTGAGTCCTTTTCACTGAAAATGTTCTGACCCAGCTCCCAAACAGAACAAGTGTTAGTCCCAAACCACCAGATTGCCCGGAGCTATCATTTGGGTGGGGAGGAGTGGCCAGCTGTGCACATGGCCACTGACGGCCATGCCATACTGCCTTTTGGGTGGGGGAGGAGCTGCCAGCTGGGATGTACATCCAATCACTGCCAATGGCCACCCCAGGCGCACTCCTGCCTACTGTGCAGATGGCATGTCTCAGGGATCCTGCTGCACCCACAGAGCCATCAGATGGCCAGTGGAGGCCTGGACTTTGACTACAGCTGATTCATGGCAGAACAGCTGATATTGGATTATGAGCAGGTACACGGAGCTGGGCATGCCGGCCCAGATTGGGCACCTGGGGCATTGCAGGACCACAGTGGCCATATCGCCAGCAAACAATAGGTGGGAAGGGAAGGGGGCAGGACCACAGGGTGGAGTGGAGCACAATATAGGGGGTGGTGAAGTAAACCATGGTAGCACAGACTGATTATTTTATGGTTGGTCACTCCATTCTGGGTTCACTTTTATCAGATAAAAGTTACCACACCAAACTGTGTTGCTGGATTTTCTTGACATGGGTCTCTAGAACACGACAGGAAGTCTGTGCTACCTTCAACTTCAATACATCAAGGGGAGGGGGGCAGAGCTGATGTCGTGGTTACACAATGGACTTCCCTGGAGCTGCATTTCTCCAGCTCAGAGGAAATAAGAGAAGCCTCTTCAGCTATTTTTACAACCACTGTAGCCATTTTATTGGGGGGTCATAATTCATTACTGACAGACCATCTTCAAAGCAAAGAAGCCCATTCCCCCCTCCCAAGACACAAGGATAATTCAAGCAGCATTTTAAAAAGGAACAATTTATCTTTCTGCTCAAAAAAAATAAACTTAAAATTTCTTCATCTTTACTAAACAAATTTTTTAAAAATATAACACTGCAAGCAACCTTTGAAGCACTGTATTTGTTTGATGGATTTCTCTTCCAGCGAGGAAACAATAAATTCCTCTGGGGTTCACCCCCCCCCCACAGACTTAAGCAAAGCAGCCCACATCACCATCTGGTGGTCTAGGAGAAATTTCCCAGAGAATTCAAAGACTTGTCTGCCAATTTTTATAAGAACTACAGGGAGTTTCCCAAAATTAACCAATGAAAAATCCTCTTTTTTAAAATTATTGTGGCAACATTAAGCAACTTAATGCAAGGTTCCAGTACTACCTGCAGCCTAACCTGTTCTTAGTAACAGTGTCTTCCAGACCTAGCAAGCAACACTAACAGGCAAACCTGCGTTTTCCTCTCACGTCTCCAGACTCAGCAACAATGCCTCCCTTTGTGCCCATTTGTGTAGCAAGCAACACTAAAAGGCAACCCTGAGTTTTGCTCTCATGTCTTCAGGCTCAGCAACAATGCCTCCTTTTGTGTCCATTTGTGTAGCAAGCACGCAACGCACCCTAAAAGCAGCCATATTGTGCAGTGCCACCTACGTGCTCAAGTACTAAATTTTCCAAAAGTCACCTTTGCCAATTTGAAGCATGGCAACTTCTTCAGCCATGACAGATGTCCTTGAAGTACCAGAGGACTTGAACTCTCCACCCACTCTTGATGTAAATGTGAAGTCATACTTGAGGGAGAATTGGGACTGGGAGTTTCGACGCCATACAAATTTGTGGAAGAAGCTGAAGAAGATCTGCGATACTCCCACATGCAGACTGTCCCTCAAGATAATCCACACATTGCTAGATGATCTATCTAACCTTCTTGCACAATGGAGAGACAGCGAAAGTGAACTCAAGTTCATCCAGTCAAAGCTGGGTGACCCAAAGCTCCAAGAACACATTCAATGCTTTGAGGAGCTACACAAGGAACGCGAAGACTGCACTGAGGAAAGCAATAAAGCCCTCCAGACAGCAATCCTCGATGTGCTTCAAAAGGAACAAGGAGCAAGGGAGAGGGCCACATCCGAAATAGGTCTTCAATCACAAGCAGCCTCCTCCCACCATTCTAAGAAAGCCTCCTTCCTCCATCCCAAACCGGCTAGATCGCAAGCAGGTTCCAATGTCTCACACCAGTTCTCTGCTGCCAGCTCTCACCATCCTTCCAGAGCATCCTCCCATCACAGCGACGCATCTAAGGCCTCCAAAGCAGCAAGTTACGCTGACCAAGCTGTAGAAGCTCAAATCAAAGCTGCAGTAGCAGAGGCAGATTTATGTATAATGATGGAGGTGACATGGCAGAAGACAGAAATGGCCAAAGCTCAGGCAAGTTGGAGTTGGCCCAATGGAAAAAGGAATTGGCAACAAAAACAGCACGGGCTGCAGCATGGCAGAAGGTAGCCAACAACTCCTCCTTCAACTTCGACCTCAAAGAATAGGGAGAAGAGAGCCTAGACACATGGGTCAAGGCTTACGTGGATGAGCAGCACTTGCTACAAAATGAGCAGGTGGAACCGGCATAGTTATTTTGCAGTCTCCCAGAACCAAGGGATCGAAGGAGAGAATCTCAACCACTGATGTCACAAAACTGACATCGTAAGACCTAAGACTCAAGACTCCATTCCCAAAGGCATCAAAGCAAACCCTACACCTCCTGTCCTAGAGAGCGAGTGAATGAACTCACCAGTTGCTACGCAGATTTCTCAACAGAGAGACATACCTCAAGCGACAATGCCACACTCGATGCATAGGCAGTAGCATTCCTACCACACCCTCAAGGCAACTCTAATGCAGATATGGGGTGAGATGAATGTGGTACCCACACCAAGCAGCAAGAGAGACCACCTGCACATGTGTTAATGGATCACAACCTCCTCATAAAAGTACTCTGAGGAGAACCACAAACTGTCTACAACACATGCCCTCGAGCCACAATGCCATACCTATGAGGATGCTGAAAGCAGCAAGCACCCAGGTGCTCTGCATCCACATTCTGAGCCACCACAGCAGACAACTCCTAACCTCCCCACTTGGCCAAGGAGCCTCAGCATGCTACAGAGGCACATCCAGAGTCAGTGGTGAGTGTCAATTGCATGGCAGTGTGCAATGGCACACCAGACCCTCACTCGTGTCGTCAGATCTGTTTAGCAAAAGTCTACCCAGATGGACACCCAGCAGAAGCAGTGAAGCTGTATGTAATACTGGATCCTCAGAGCGATTGCTCATTAGCCAGGTCCACATTGACTCTTTGATGTTCAGAAGGAAGAAGTGTACTTCACGATATCAACGTGCATCACACCAAGATGCACGGTGGGGAGGGAAGCTACTGGACTCTGTATAGAGTCATTAGATTGAAGTTCCCAGTTCCTACTGCCACCCGTGTTGGAATGGAATGGGATATCAGATGACCGCAGACACATTGCAACACCCGAAGTAGCTAGCAACATACATCACCTGAAGCATATGGCATATCTCTTTGATACTCCCTTCCCAAATTAAATCAAAATGTTGACCTAACTCTTGGCCAAGGGATGATGCATGATGCAAACTTCAAGAGAAAGATGGATGAAGAAGCAGGGCACTGGATGGGATGAGCTACGTGGAGGTTGTTGGACAACAAGACACTAACAAGTCAGATGTTAAATACAGTCTCCTCATCAAGAAAGAGCTTGGTGCTTTGAAAATAATAATAATAATAATAATAAAGCAAAATCAATAGTAGTGTTGTTTGTCAATCATCAGTTTCATTATTTTCAGGCAGAAACTCTCTAATAGAAACCCACAAGTTTGAGCCCTGTGCAAGTGGTAACCTCTGTTCCTTTGTCCATCAATTTGCCCTTGAGATCATCAAATAAATGAGAAAGGATGTAATGTTTCTTTAGGAAACATTCAACAGTGGGTACATTGATCATTGCACTTAGCTAGCTGCCATATGAATTATTTACTAAAAGAAAATTCCTCCTGAAATGATTCTCCATACTCAGATGTTGTTCAGTTCAAGAACCATTTCCCAACAGGATAGAGAGTAACCTGTTCCACAGGAACAACAACAAGAAATCCTAAACCAATAAAGATAGCAGATATGCAGAAAGCCTACTGTTCTAGAAATAGTAAGCTTTTCACGTACCTACAACTAACCAACTGCTGTGGGTATACAGCTCACTGGCTGAAGAAATCTTCTTTGATACAGTTTTATTGCATTATTATAAAACACAGGTAGTATATTATATTATTTGGGTGCAGTGGTATTTATACAGGATTGACCAGACTCTGATGATCAAGAGAACAAACCTTTAAAGAGAACAAACAAATAAAGAAAAGAAAAATGTCTATATTAATAATGTTTTCTAAAATTGTGATGTTGACAAATTGCTTACATTTTATATCTAGAGCTCAGCGTAGCATTAACTGCAAAACACATTAAATTATTTGATACATATTAGAGTGGTTACTATCTTAACTTTAATACTCAATGCTAAATTCTCCACTGTATTATTACCTATTGTTGTTTATGCATATTAAAAGGGAAAAACAATGACTGTGAACATCTTTTGAGTGTGTGTGTGTGTGTGTGTGTGTGTGTGTGTGTGTGTGTGTGTGTGTGTGTGTGTGTGTGTATAAATAAATATATATAAAATCCACTCCAAATTTCAATCCTCAATTCTTGGAAACTTTCCAAGGTTGACGTGCTGGGAAATTGTTGCTATCCAGAACACAGGAGAAGTATCCAGAATAGTAATAGTTGGAAAAATAATCAGATGCTGTAAAATATAGCTTTAGATGTTTTTCAGGAAATTTTGCAAGTTAAATATTACCATTTGCTTTAGCTGTGACAATATTCATTTTGCAGTTTGCTTCCTTAGAGTCGCATTTGTAACTGTCTACAAACCTGTGAAGTAGATGAATTTGAGTAGCGAACATCTAAGGGAGCTTCACCATTCAGTAGAAGACTTAACAATCACCATATCAAAGAATATTCTAGCACAATTGGTCCTTATGGATCTCAAGTACAGTTCATAGTATGATTCTATGTGCTACTCTACAAAGTAATAAATGAGCAGCTACAATCTTCTTCTTTCTTTTGTACCTGCCAAACTACTTAGCTGAGAAGATTGCTTGTAATGCTTGAGTCAAATATAACTTTTGGACTAATTTAAAAGCAATCAGTTTAAATACTTGGCAAGTGTCAGAAAATGCTAATTAGGAGTCATCGTGGCTCAATGGTTAGAACCAGTGGTGGGATTCAACTTTTTTTACTACTGGTTCTGTGGGCGTGGCTTGGTGGGCGTGGCAGGGGAAGGAATACTGTAAAATCTCCAGTCAGGGGTGGTATTTGCTGGTTCTCTGAAATACTCCAAATTTCCGCTACCGGTTTTGCAGAACTGGTCAGAACCTGCTGAATACCACCTCTGATTAGAACATGGAATTGAAGACTAATTCTGCCCATTACTAGGAGTTGGATCCTGACCGGGTCAAGGTGGGTTAAATGAGGACCCAGATTGTTTGGGGACAATATGCTGACTCTGTAAACCACTTAGAGAATGCTGTAAAGCACTATGAAGCAGTATATAAGTGTAATCTGACGATGGTTGGTTCCCCATGGGTACATATAATAGCTTCTGATGTATTCAACCTCTGCTACATTGATGGAGCAGTAACAAGAGCAAACTTCTTTTGTTTCAGTGATGGCTGTGTGATATTTCTAGATTATGGTTATAGAAGAGGCTGAGAGGGAGGGAAGCAAAGTTGAGAAAGAGAGGGAGGGAGGGAGCAGAAATGTCAGAAAAATGAAAATAGATCAAAAGAGCACAGAAAATAGATCTAGTATCATTAGCTGTATCATGTATGACGATAATGATATTATCCATTCAGTTGTGTCTGACTCCTTGACGATTCTATGAGCCAGTCCACATCTTCTCATCGTGCACTATTTATTTGAGTTTTTCTATGCTCTGGCTGGTGTCAGCTTTGATAGTGTCCAGCCACCTTATTCTTTGATGGCCTAGTTTCCTTTTACCACTAATTCTTCCAAACATAATTCCTTTTTCCAATAAATTTCCCTCATGACATGGTCAAAGTAAGTGAGAAGCAGTTTCATGATTTTGCCTTCTAATGACATGTCTGCTTCTATGCACTCCAATACTTGCTTGCTAGTCACCATTGCTATCCAAGGAACACACAGGAGCCTTCCCCTGCACAAACGAGTCAATTTTCTTCCTGTCTTGCTTTTTTAGGGTCCAAATTCCACAACTGTAAGTTGTAGGTTAGAGTGAACTAACCTACATCTGGTTGCCAGGCTGATGTCCTTGCTTTTCCATGTTCTGCTCACGTTCATCATTGTTATGCACCCCAGTGCAATCTAACGTTTTATATTCTGTGCTGCATTCACCATGTTGAGCTTTCTGTGATCTTAGGGAAATGAATTTTTCCACACATTCTGTCAATGCTTCTGTCTTCACTGTCAATGCTTCTCTTCCTTGAAGTGGTCATGAGCTTCAGCTTCTTGATGTTCAGGAATTTTGGAAGCTTCAGTAAAGGACTAACTAATCATTACTGCCAGGTATCACAAGACATTTGTAGGAAGGTAAAAAAGACTTGCCCCAAATTTATATCAGCTTCAACAGATTTACACTCTATGACCCATCTTTCAAAAAGGTGATTGATATTGGGGAACATAATTTATTCACTGATTATACTGTATGGTCTTGATGTTTCTAATTGTCAAGTGAAGACATTCCATTTTCATGCCGTATTGACAGCATTGCATTCTCGACTTTTCCACCAAAATGGAAATTGCTGGCTTTGAAGCTGTTTCCTGTTGCCAACTTTATTTGCTGTTATTTTTTTTTTATTCTTGCAATCACGACTTGATTTTGACCTTTATTTCACATTCTTCCTTGAGTGTATTTGATGGGAAGGAAGTATGGAAATGGGATAAACAAAATTAGAATCAAGAAGATTCTTCAAAGTGCCTTGAAGTGTGCGCATGAGAGAGGAACAGTGTATGTTTTTAAATAGGAGATGTGCAATGTGAATGATTACAATTGTGTTCAGATGCATTCAACTTTGCCCCTATCTATGCGGTTGTGACTTGCTACCAGGTGCCCAAACCAGGGTATCTCACTAATAAGCAATAAAGAACTCCAATGAAAACCAAAATATGTGCTTGTTTTGTTGTCTACAATAGCAAACATGGCTAAGTTGACCTGATTCTTTTGTTTATGATGATTATTTATCTAAAACCTTAATTATGGTAATAAGAGCCAGTTTGATCTAGTGGTTAAGGCACTGAGTTCCTTCTCAGCCATGAAAGCCAGCTGGGTAGCATTGGGCTAATCACCAGGAGATTGTGAGTTCTAGTCCTGCCTTAGCAATGAAACCCAGCTGAGTGACCTGGGTCACTCTCTTAGTCCAACTCACCTTACTGGTTTGTTGCTGTTGGAGAAAATAAGAGGAGGATATGTTCACCCCCTTGAGTTATTCATAAAAACAATAAAAGCGGGATACAAATAAATAAAATAATAATAATTTCTTTGCAAACAAAAATAAAAAGTGTTTGAAACCAACTATAACAACAGCAAAAATAAATACAGGAGGAAGCAAATCTGACAAATACTAATTCATCTGGATTGACAGTGTATAGTCTAGGTTTCAGTTACATTGTCTTCCACAGCATATAGAACTTTATATTCAATAGCTACCAAGTTAAAGTTAATAACTTTATAACAGTTACAAAGATACATTGATCAGCAAATTATTTTCATTTTTTTATAAATTGGATAGAAAAAAGTTCTTGACCTTTCAGGAAAAATCTCCCCCCCCCCCGAGAACAAACTGGGAGTAAAATGAGACTTATAGACAGAAGATCATTTCCTCCTACAGGCTGGAGGACTTGGCTTCATTCATAGGAATCATCCATCTCTGGCCTGGAGATTCCCTTATTGTGTGACATTTCATTAGGAGAAAAGGGACTGTAATAGGAAGGAAGGAATCAAAGCTAAATTAAGATCTAGAAGGGTTTCATTTATAAATAATACAATATATCCAAGTGGTATAATGCTTGTTCATGTAGAAGGCTCCAACCTTAAACGTGGACAACCAGATTAGAATTCTATAAACTCATGATCATCTGGCTGTTTCCACCAAGCTGTTAATGGAAGATATTGATTATAGTATTATAGGAGCCTCTGTGGTGCAGTGGTTAGCGTGCAGTACTGCAAGCTACTTCTGCAGCCAGCTGCCTACAGTTCAAATCCCACCAGGCTCAAGGTTGACTCAGCCTTCCATCCTTCCGAGGCAGGTAAAATGAGGACCCAAATTGTTGGAGACAATATGCCGACTCTGTAAATCATTTAGAGAGGGCTATAAAGCGGTATATAAGTCTAAGTGCTATTGCTATTATGATAATTCATATTTTATATTGATTTGCATTAACATAAAACATAACAGATAATCAGAGTTGGAAGGGACCTTGTAGGTCATCTAGTCCAACCCCCTGCCCCCTGCCCTACACCATTTCTAACAGATGGAAGTCCAATCTCTTCTTGAAAGCCTCCAGTGATGGCACTCCCACAACTTCCGAGGGCAAGCTGTTCCATTGGTTGATTGTTCTCACTATCATAATTTTTTCCCTTATTTCCAGGTTAAATCTCTCCTTGTCAGTTTCCATCCATTATTCCTTGTCTGGCCTTTGGGTGCTTTAGAAAATAGTGTGACCCCTTCCTCTCTGGGGCAGCCCCTCAACTATTGGAAGACTGCTATCATGTCTCCCCTGGTCCTTCTCTTCACTAGACTAGCCAAGACCAGTTCCTGTAACCGTTCTTCATATGTTTTAGTCTCCAGTCCCCTAATCATCCTGGTTGCTTTTCTCTGTATTTTTTCTAGAGTCTTAACATCTCAACATAACAGGATTTTGTATGCATTATTTGTTAGCCAGCCAGAAAAAAATGTTTAAAATGGGCAGCCAAATATATTTTCTAAACAGATAACTATGTTTTCGAAATAAAACCCCCTAATTATTATCTGACCTTAATTTTCCTAGAAGTAGCTCATCTGGTTTTCAGATGGCAAAGCATAATGTTACATAGCCTAATCTTCCCTGGGACCTTAAATTTCCCACAACTTGCTTCTTGGTTTACTTCTTCTCTATTCTCTTTAAATAAGTTTGCATTGATTGACAAGAAAATCAGATAGCAGTACATGAAACATGACCCTCGGTAATTGATTAAGCCATTAAACCCCATGGTGGACATACCATGTACAGTATATGTGCTTCGGAAAAGAGAAGCGAAGAGGATTGTTTAAAGGCAGCAATTAGATGTAAGAGAAGAAAATCAATAACAGGGTTTCAAAAACTCCAGTGCTTTGAACACAGAAGTGGCACATTTCGAACGACAGGTAGCCCTCTACTTACAACAGTTTGTTTAATGACCATACAGAGTTACAATGGCACTGAAAAAGTGATTTATGACTGTTATTCCCACTTATGACCATTACTGGTCATGCTGGTCATGCAGCATGCAGCATTACTGGTCATGCAGATGAGTGAGCTGTTGCTTCCTAGGCAAAATAGGCGCACACTGTGGGAAGCACAATTTAGCTCATCGTCGTTTTCTGGATTGCCCAAAATTGCCTAGCTTTACACAATGCACTAAAGTTACAAATCATAATTGGTGTTTTATTGTTATACAGTACATGATAGCAGTAGCACGACTACCCAGCATATGAATTATTCCCACTTATGGGAATAGGTTATTATTATTATTGTTTTAATTTTTGTGTAACTTTGTATTTTTCTATGCTTTTTAATTGCTGTACACCGCCCCGAGTCCCTCGGGAGAG
>JANHFN010035384.1:0-12269 GCA_032468175.1 Toxicocalamus goodenoughensis
TCTCTTTTTTCTTGAACTGTTGTCTCCAAATCTTTTCAAACCAGTGAAATCTTCATTATTTTTGGCTAGAAAAAAAAATCTTTTACTCGAAAGGTCTTAAGGTACGTATTCAAATTTCCTGAATCATTTTCCCTATTTAACAACAAAAATAAATATCTCTCTCTGTCTCTCTTTTGCTTTGTGGTATTTTTATTTATTTTTAGTAAATTTGTTTTGTAATTCTACTTTTTCACTAATCACGTATGAGTACTCTCCCCATTTTTATTTCTCCATTATGGCGCCTTGAATTTTAAAGGCCAACTTTTTAAAGGTTGAATTTTCCCTTCATTTTGGTATTTACTTTCAATGCTTCTGTTCCATTGGGATCCTCATTGGTTATTATTACAGGCTCACTTTAGGGTTTCCAAGCCTCCTTGGCTGCCCAGAGGCATGAATTTGAAAAGGTAGCTGTAATAACTGAAATAGAAAAACCAGTACAAACGTTAATTTTCCTCAATAAGTAGCTTTCCTCCCTGTCTCTCTGCCAGCCCCCCCTCCACCTCCCCTCACTTCAAGGCTGAGTTTGCCATCAGACACAAACATAGGCTGGATTTCATAGAGAGAGTTTCGTTCGTTGTCTTTTGACCGCCCTGCCATTTCTGACAGGATTTTGCTCATTTTTGATGCCTTCTGGGAATCCCTAGAGACCCTTCAGAGAAGCTGCTCTTCAGGAAAGGGATTTTTGAGTCTCCACAGAGATTTTCTCAATCTTCACAAGATCACAGACGGTTCTTAGAGATTAAAAAGAGGAAAATCTAGAAACTGACGCCTGCCACTTCCCTTCTAGACGGACAATTTTGCAGGGGACCTTTCCTTCTAGCCTAATGCCGATCATCCCAGACCCGCGGGGAATATGACGTCCGCGCCCTTGCAGGGTGTTCTCGCAATGCGCACAGGATCCTCTAGGGGGCTCCATAGAAGAGCCGGGAAGCTCTTCCGCCCTCCCCCTTACAATAGAACTGAGCATGCGCCGGTCTCTTTCCCAAGTCAAGAGAGACAGTTCTTCCCGAATCATTTTCCCGGAAAGGCTTGAAAGCTGATCCGCTCTTTCCATGGTGTCCGATTCTACTGCGGTGAGTCTTTCTAGCAAAGGAAGAGGCTGCAGGGAAGATTCCACGGTCCGAGATCCAGACGTGAGTCGGGGTTCAGTGATGGGGCTTCTCTCCCGTGCTGGAGGTTCGCATGGAGGCCTGCAAAACTTCCATCAGGCTTGGAGTCGTGGGTTGGGGGAAGGCAGGGGTCTCATGGTCTCCTACCTGTGCATGCACGGGCCATGTAGGGGAGATAGCAGAGCTTCGGATCCTTCCCGCTGCCCCTAGAGAGAAAAAAATCGGTGTCTCAGAAAGGAGGGAGCCATTTACTCTCCATTTCGATGGGAAAAGCTCTGCGTGGGGAGGGAGAGGAGGAGAGGTCGTCTTTGCAAAGCAGAGATTTGTGCCTCCAAGTCTTGACTTCTGCACAGTTTCCTGCATATTTATTGGCCCCGTTTTCAGAAGGGGTTCCCCTCGCCTCCCCCTTCTTAGGCCCAGAGAAGCGAGCGTACAAAGGCTGCAACTCCCGTGTGCAAGGACTGGAACTCGGTTTCCTGCTTTCCCTCCTTTCCCCACTATCACTAGCTGGCTGTGTGGGCAGATAAATAAGGAAGGTATCAGAGGAGGGGAGGGAGGTGCATCATTGTTACTATGTCCCCGATTAGGCCAGGTTTTTTTGTTTTGTCAAGCTTGGCCTTTGTAAAGCCTGGGTGTTCCAATCCCTTGTTTATTTATTTGGTTATTAAGTGGATTTTAAGAGTCCTCCATGCCAGTTGCTGTTTGTGACCTGGGACATTTATGAATTGGACTGTGCCAGTCGTTCTTAACTATGCAGTCATAGAAATGATATTAAACTGTCTATTAAATTAATATTAAATAAAATTATAGTTAGCCATTTGGTTCAGTGATGAAAGCAATAGGCTTGAAACCAAAAAATTAACATCTTTTCCACCCTTTGTCATGAAAGTCTTGAGACCATCCCAACTCTCAGCCCAATCCTCGTCATAGGGATTTTGGGGGGAAATAGTAAGAAGGAGCATTATGTATAATTGCTGCCTAGAGTAATATATAATAATAAGACACAAAAATAAAAACTAAAATTTGATACTCAATCTCTGCGATTTTCCCCATATGTAGAGAGGTAGGTTCATTCAAATCGCTCTTTTTCCCCCTCCTTCCTTCTCCCTTCCCTCTCTTGATAAGGATGCTTAGTTCAATTAATCACATTAGCAAACACCCTAAATTATTTGTTTTCAATTTCAGGTATGTTAGCTGGAAATACTGGTTCATCTGGAATCTTAAGTATCTTGTCTGGGAAGGGAGCTGAGTGACCTTGGAAAACCTGGCCAGATCTCTTGTGAACAGAAAGACCAGTAGAAATCCAAGGGTCTATTTTCGAGTTGTATTAGAGACCAGAGAGAAGATGGAGGGACAACACCCAGCAGATGCCGAAATTAGAAAAGCCCCTCCAGCTGCTCAGCCTTGGAGCTGTGGGAGGAATGGGGCAATGAATCCTGGGCAGAAGATCACTGAAGAGGCATCCAACAGTTCAGAGGTCCAATGCTTTTATTTCACAAAAGTGCAGTTCCAGGAGGGGAGCCGTCCCCGAGATGTTTGCACTCAGCTTCACTACCTTTGTCGTCAGTGGCTGCAACCAGAAAAACACACAAAGGCTCAGATGCTGGACCTGGTACTTCTGGAACAATTCCTGGCCATCCTTCCCTCAGAGATGGCAAATTGGGTGCGGGATTGTGGAGCAGAGACCAGTTCCCAGGCGGTATCCCTGGCTGAAGGCTTCTTGCTGACTCAGAAGGAGGAAAACATGCAAAAAGAGTTGCAGGTGGGAGAATGTGATCATGAGAGCTCTAAAGAGGATCTCTCTGAATTTGTAAATTCCTTTCTGGCAGAATTTTCTGAGATTATGAACTTCTAAGAGAATTTGTTCTATTCTTCCAGAGGATGTATTTGGGACAATTCTTCCAATTCTGTTTCGAATTTCAGTAATGGACATTGGGGACTGCTAGTTCGATGATGCAGTATGATAATTCACTTCTGTGTCTGTTCTTCTTTTGTTTCTCGTATCACACCATGTCCAGAAATGCGTGGGAGCTGTGACTGAGTATCCCAAGGGGAGGAAAGATTCATTCAGACCTTCTCAAGAGCTGCTCTTCAGGGAGAACTTCCAGGAAGATCAAAGTCAAGACGCTACGCAAGGTAAGAAAAGCTCCTTCTGTGTGAGGTGAAAATTCAACATTTAGCTGGTCCTTTTGCTCCACTTTATTGGATTGTCTCTCTTTAAGAAATCTGCTTCCACTATTTTTCTCTTTCTCATAGAGAGTGGAAAACTGTCCTTGGACTTTTTAGAATCACTTCTTTGTGCTGGAACTGAACTTCAGGTAAGAAGAAACACCAGAAAAGCTTCTACATCAGATTTCATTGACCAGACTGTTGTCAGAATCGGGGCACTTTCTTCTGTCTCCCAGGTTTTTTCAGAAACAGGGTTAGGGCTGTGATTGATCTTGTGGGGGGCCAGGCAGTCATGGCTGACTGGATGGGCGTGGCTAATTTGACGCCACTCCCCAAACTGCTGCTTTTTCTTCGTGTAGGGTAGACCAGGCCTAAGCCAGGCTGGCCCAGTTTTTCCTCTTTGCATTGGGTAGACCAAGACAGCCCCAATCCTTTGTGAGATTCCTTCACCCGTCCTGCTTCACCATTAGATTTCATTTACCAGAGTTGTCAGCATCAGGGCACTTCTTTCTGTCTCCCAGGGTTAGTCTCACACTATAAAAAATATATCCTTTTTTGCCTTTTAAAAAGCATCTTTGGGACAACTGTGACCTGATGATGAGAATCTCTATAGACATATAAAGTTCTGTTACAAGCTCTTCCAATTCCTTCACGAAGGTGTGGAATTTGGGTATGTTGGTCCCTCAGGGGATAAATCAGCCATTGGAAAACATGTCAGGTGGATTCTGCCAGTATTTTGCTCTGTCCATCCTAGGAAGAATGGGAGACACTGATAAGTAGTGGATTTAAGACCCAGGTATCAATTGACCAAGAATATTTTAATTGGTTTACACTGTAAGGCATTCCAAACACTTCCAGCTTGATCAAACATGGTTTGGTTGTGCCATTAGCCAAAAGCGGTGTGATCCTATTCTTAATTCTGCAGAAGATTCTCATTTTTTTTTCAATGGATCTGTTTCCTCGAATTGGTGGAGGAAAATTATCCCATTTTTCTTGGGATTATCTGTTAATAAGGAACCTTGGGTCCATTTTCAGGATATTGTTTATTTTGAGGAAGTGGCTGTGTATTTCTCCGAGGAGGAGTGGTCTCAACTGGATGCTGACCAAAAAGAGCTCTACAGAGAAGTCATGCTGGAGAATTCCAAGAATCTGTTTTCTCTGGGTAAGAAATCCTTTCTATGATCAAGAATGTAGAGTAGGGCCTTGAATGTTATTTGTGATTTTTTAAAAAATCATTTACTCACAGTGCATTCAGAAAGTATTCAGATCCCCTTCACTTTTTCAATTTTGTTATTCTGCTGCAGGAGTCTACAGTTGTTGAAATGAGTATTTTGTATTTTATGAGCTGAAACATTAAAAATAAACAATTTCTTTTATGTAATAAGGGAGGCTATGCAGACTTCCAATTTTTCTTTGAATAAACTTCCTTCTTTTATAAAGTCAGTTTGGTCAAATGGTTAAGATACCAGGCTAGAAACTGGGTGACTGTGAATAGTAGTTCTGCCTTAGGCATGAATGCTAGCTGGGTGACTTTGGGCCAAAACCAATTTCACAGAGTTGTTGTAGGGAAAACAGTAAGAGAAAGGAATATTAGGTTTGTCTGCTGCCTTTATTGTGTACAAAAATAAAAGAAGGATACATTCAGAAGGTATTCAGCCTCCCTTCATTTTGTCAATTTTGTTATGCTGCAGCCTAATTCTACAATTGTTGAAATTCATTTTTTTCTCATTAATCAACACTGGGTATCCAACAGAGGTGTTATTCAGCAGGTTCTGACCAGTTCTGGAGAACCGGTCATGGAAATTTTGAGTAGTTCGGAGAACCAGCAAATACACCTCTGATTGGAGATTTTACAGTATCCTTCCTCTGCCATGCCCCCCAAGCCATGCCCACAGAACCAGTAGTAAAAAAAATTTGTATTCCACCACTGGTACCAATAATGAGAAAGTGAAAACAAAATTTTAGAAATGTGTGTAAATTTATTGGTTTCTAGCCTGGTGTCTTAACCTTTTGACCAAACTGACTTTATGAAAGAAGGAAATTTATTGAAAGAAAAATTGGAAAATTGCATAGAGTGGCTTTTTGCATAAAGGAAATTGTTTTTTTAAAAAAATAAGTTTCTGCTCATAAAATACAACAAATATTTCATGGAAGACATTAGCAAGACTCTGAGGAAGAGGCCGAATATACTGAGTTCTGGCTACCAGGATTCGCTATTCCCTCCTGAACCTGGTCACTGGATTCCTGATGGCCCTGAGCTGCTATAACTAAGACCAGATGACCTCTGAGAGGGTTGTTCCCTTCTTAGAGATATGTCCACTTGTGTACCAAGTTTGGCATTAGCCTAAGTTGAGAGTGGGGAACTTTTCCATCCAGAAATTCCCTTTGACTTTCAAAGATTCTGCTCTGCAGACAAGTGGAGCTGAGACTTTGAAGTTGAGAAGTGCTGAGTATGTTGCTGCCGCAGCATGACACAGTGTCCAATGCACTTTGGGCGTTTGTGGCACCATGGAATTGTCCCAGGTAAAAGATTAGGTAAGAGCTGTGATCCAATCTTATTGTATGGGAATCATTAGGGATAGACTTTGAAATAGGTCTTTGCTATTATCTTATCCTGACTTTTCATGTTTGCCCACAAAACAGATGAAATATATTGATGATTCTTTGGCTAAATTTTGGAAGAAAAGTTTTGATTGTTCCCTTATCCTTGTTACAATTCTCATTTTTCTTTTTCAAGGCTTTAATGGGCAAGAGAATAAGAATTGCAAGGAGGAAGGCCAAGCGATCCATTCGAAAGGGGGTGGAAGGAAATCTGTAGATCAGATGCAACCAAAGAGTGGTGAAGCAAAGCAATCACAAAGTGGAATTAAAAAATGTCTTCTTCAGGTCAGTTGGCTTCCTAAAAATGCAGTGATTGATATGGGAGAAAGACCATATAAATCCATGGAGTGTGGAAAGAGGTTCAATAAATCTGATCATCTCGTTTCTCATAAAAAGACACATTCAGAAGAGAAACGATTTACCTGCATGGAGTGTGGAAAGACCTTCTCTTATAATTACTATCTTATAAGACATCAAAGGATCCACACAGGAGAACGACCGTATAAATGCATGGAGTGTGGAAAGACCTTTACTCATAGCAGTCATCTTAATACCCACAGGAGGATCCACACAGGAGAGAAACCGTATCAGTGCATGGAGTGTGATGAGACCTTCTGTTATTATAACACTCTTATAAGCCATCAGAGGATCCACACAGGAGAGAAGCCTTATCAATGTATCGAATGTGGAAAAACCTTTACTTCTAGCAGGAGTCTTGATTCCCACAACTTGATCCACACAGGAGAGAAGCCATATCAATGCATGGAGTGTGGAAAGAGTTTTAGGAAGAGTGATAATCTTCATACCCATAGGAGAATCCACACAGGAGAGAAACCGTATCAATGCATGGAGTGTAATGAGACCTTCTGTTATTCTAAGACTCTTAAAACTCATCAGAGAAATCATAGAGGAGAAAGCCCTTATAAATGCATGGAATGTGGAAAAACCTTTACTTGTAGCAGTAGTCTTAAATCCCACAACTTGATCCACACAGGAGAAAAGCCATATCAATGCATGGAGTGTGGAAAGACCTTTACTCGTAATACTTCTCTTAATATCCACAAGAGGATCCACACAGGAGAGAAACCGTATCAATGCATGGAGTGTGGAAAGACCTTCTGTAATTCAAAGTCTTTTATTATCCACCAGAGGAATCACATAGGAGAGACCTTATAAATGCATGTAGTGTTAAAAGACATTTACTCATAGCTGTCATCTTAATTCCCACAAGAGGATCTTCACAGGAGAGAAGCCATATCGATGCATGGAGCATGGAAAGGGTTTTAGGAAGGGTAGTCATCTTACCTCCCATAATAGGATTCACACAGGAGAGAAACCGTATCAATGCATGGAGTATGGAAAGATCTTTACTCATAGTAATGGTCTTAATTCCCACAAGAGGAGCCAGATGGAAGAGGAGTCATATAAATGTGTGGAATGTGGAGAGGACCTTAGAGTTGTGATCTCACTTCTCATAAAAGAATCCATACAGGTGATAAACCATATGCATGTAGTGAGGAAAGAGCTTTGCAGGGAGTAATGCTCTTACTTGCCATAGAAGGAACCACACGTGGGAGAAACCATATCAAGAATTGTGGGTAGAGCTGCAAGACAAATTTAGGTAGTCCTCACTTTATGACTGCAATTGAGCCCGTTTCTGTAGCTAAGTGAGAGAGTTATTAAGTGGTGTGTTTTCCCCATATTACAAGTTTTCTTGTGACATTTCTTAACTGAATCACTGTAATTGTTAAGTTAGCTTGTGAAATGAATCTGGCTTCCCCATTGGCCTGGCTTCCCCATTGGCCTGGCTTCTCAGAAGCTCACAGAAGGTGATCACATGACCCAGGGACACTGAGGCTGTCATGAATCTGTTGCCAAGCATCTGAAGTTTGATCAGGTGACCATCAGGATGTTGTTCATAAGTGTGAAAAATGGTCATAAGTCACGTTTTTCAGTGCTTCTATAACTTTGAATAATCACTATATGAACTCTAATAAATTGAGGGCTTCGTATAGTTATCTAAAATATCATGCAAGGACCATTTGAGTAATAACCCAAATAAATTGTAGACCTTCTTAGATATGTATGCATAAATTGCCTTTCTAGTGCAAACCTGAACAGTGTGGATCCCTAATCCTGCTTGTGGTTTTTTGCTAAGTCCAAATAGACAAAGGACTTTTCTACATGTAGACATATTCTTGATTGTTTTTATTATATTGTTTCAAGTATTCCAAAATACCAGATACAATTATCACATCATTTCCCATCTAACAGTGAGGTTCCTTAGTTATAAAGTCGGGTCTCCTCGCATGGAAAGGGAGTGGGCCTGCCTCCGACTCACATACTTTGCCCTCCCACACCCAGTATGAACAACCTGGCCAAGAAAAGCGAGCACAGCAGCAGCAACTTTGAGGAGGAGATAAGTACAGCCAAGCACCCCCTTAGGAAATCCCATCTGGTTTGCCCTCCAGGCAGCCCGCCTCACCATCTGGGGATCCTCTGTGTGGCCTAAGACTGATAGCGAGGCCTCTCTGGTGCACGAGGCTTTGGTACTCGTCCTGGTCTTGCGTTCTTCTACTGGAGACCTCTGAAAATACTCGAAGTGCTGAAACAGGTCTGTTTTTTGGCCTCCAAAGGCTGCAGAGGCTTCCCTTGAGCACCTGGGAGGGCGAAAACGGCCTCCCCTAGGCTCCAGAAACCCTCCAGAGGCTGAAAACAAGCATTTCCAGAAGGCCTGTTTTTCGGTTTCCTGAGGCTACAGAGGCTTCCGTCGAGCCTCTGGGAGAGCGAAAAAGGCCTCAAATGGGCCAAAAATCAGCTGGGAGGCATACACATGCGCAGTGCAGGTAAGGGGGTGGGGGGATTGCATTATGGGTGCCAGCATGCGTGCGCGTGCTTTCGGCACACCACAACAAAGGCTCGCTATCCACTGGTATTGGATCTCCTGCTTGAGCAAAGGGCCAGATAGAAGACCTGCAAGGTCCTTGCCAGCTATATTCTGATTGACATTTATTTGATCAAAGTCCTCATCACTTATATATCATTGTATATGGAGAAAGCTTCAGGATGAAGAATTTCTTTCCCAAAATAAGGCAAAATGAGGGGAAGCCCATGAAATGCATGTCCAAAAACACCTTTTTCCAGCACTTTTTGCCTTTCTATTATATGACAAGACTAAGAAAAAGTCTAAATGTGATTTATATTTAAATATCACTGGTTATGGTTATTCATGAGACATTATTAAATTCTATTTTGTTCTAACTAAAAATTTAAAATACATGCAACTTTTGAAAAGATTTGTGGGAGGCAGTACTTCAGGCTTTCAGAGGACCTAGCTCCTTTGAAAATTTTTAATCAAATATTGTTCATCGATGCATCAAAGTCGTTAAAGGGCACTGAAGATGGTTTCTAATCATGTCAATTTTTTCATAATGGAAGACTGACAAAATTACAGTTTGGACTCAGAAGGAGCCTTGAAATGTAGAAATGGGCTGGAAAAAATGGAGCCAGAATGAGAAGTTAAGGCCATTTTTTAAAAATTACTTCTTAACCACAATTTCCCTTTCATGCTTTCTTTCATTAATTGTAGGTAATCTCTTTTCTTGAACTGTAGTCTCTAAATACGGACTAATCTTTTCAAACCAGTGAAATCTTCATTATTTTCGGCTAGGAAAAAAAATTCTTTTATTCCAAAGTTTTAAGGTTCCAACTAAAATTTGCTGAGGTGTATTTGTTACTCAGCACCAAAATAAAAGTATTAATCTCTCTCTTTTTGGCCTTGTGGTATTTCAGCTTTATATTTATTTTTCAGTATTTGCCTTCCTTCACTTTCTAATTCCACTTTTGGTCCTATTTCCTGAGATACAATAGGGACTTAAAAGAATACGGACTAGAAACAAAAGACACTCAATTCGATAAAATATTTTTGGGCCCAGAAAAAAATATGTCTAAATTATACAATTACTTATTAGAATACGAATTGGCTGAGGAAATTGTGAAAGGACCAATGTTAGTATGGGCAAAAAATTTTGGTCACAATATAGATCTGGACAACTGGGAAGAAATTTGGCAAAGGAATCTCGCTTCAACAAAATCAGTATCCTATAAGGAAAATCTATATAAAATGATATACAGATGGCACCTGGCACCCTCTAGATTAGCAAAAATATATCCAACAGCAAACCTGAGCTGTTGGATATGTAAGGGAAAACATGGTACCCTCTTCCACCTTTGGTGGACATGCCCAGAGGTTAAATTTTTTTGGATAAGGACCAAAATAAGGATAGAGGAAATTATCCAAAGCGGATTGGAGTGGAAATCTGAATTGTACCTCCTGGGGATAATGAAAGGGGAGTATCCTCCCAAAGTAAGATATTTGATTATTCATCTAACAGCGGCATGAATTTCACTGGCGCAATATTGGAAAATGCCTAATTTACCACCTATACATATTACTATTCAGAAAATTTATGAATTTGCCAAAATGGAGAGACTTACACTAAAACTAAAAGGAAAAGATGATTCTGACAATTACTCAATTTGGGATAAATGGTATAACTGGATAGACCATAAGAAAAAGAATGTATAAAATAAATGGACCTAGGAAACATTACTACGTATATATTGAATGACAGGAATTTATGCAATATTAGCTTTATCTTTCTCACATAATAAGCCTTATGAAGGATTTATTTATAAAACAACAGTTATAAATGAACAATAACAATAGATTATTATTTATTAAATAGTACTTAGTTTATAAGGGATAAGGAATACTTCCCATTCAATATGTTATCAGTTATTTAAACCACTATCAAATGTATTAGAGATATGATTTGTACTGATGTCTTGATTTTTTTTTTGTATGATTTTTACTCTTGTATACCTGTATATTTGTATATTTTAATATTTTGTATTGAATAAAGTATTTTTAAAATAAAAAAAAAACTCCAAAAATAGGCCAAGTAGCTCTATGGAAGTCAGTCATAAATTAGAACACTTGTTAAGCAACTGGCCATTAAGTGAGGACCACTTACATTTGGTTTGCCAGTCACATGGCCACATCCACCCATCACATGACCACCTAGTCATGCCCAGTCAGCAAGCCACTCCCACCAGTCACATGACCACCAAGCCACACCCACAAATTAGGCCATGCCCACAGAACCAGTTGTTAAATTTGAATCCCACCCCTGATTACATTCCAGAGTTTAAAGTGTTGTGGTTAGCCGGCAGCAAGTGTGGACTGCTGAGGAGAGTGAGGATTCAGATGACGGGCCAAGACCATTAGGGAGTTGACAGCTCCTTTCAGAGATTGTGGGAGCTGGCAGCAGCAATGAGGTTCCTGAGGAGCCTGTGCCAAGTGCGTGTGCGCGCAGGATTGCTCGTAAGAAACACTACAACAGCACGGGCGACTCGGGAGTAAGGCTGCAAAGTAATGGCCCCTCCTTCAAGAAGATAAAAGCCAAAACTTGTGAAAAGCAAACCAAAAGGCATGGCAGGAAGGAACCATGATAGCAAACAAGCAACTACAAAGGACAATAAAACCAAGATCCCAGAAAAAGATCCCAATGGCAAAGAGACAGGAATTCAACTCGAACACAAATCAAAGACTTCAAAGAAAATCAAAGAACCTGAAGCGTATAAGAGAGAAATTTTCCTACTCACTTATTAGATTAATCCTAGGAACACTGTGAGATTTCTTTTTTCTACTTGCCTTCCTATTAATAAACTTATTCTGACTTTCAACGCAGCTGACCAAATCATTTTGCATTTCTCCCAGCCGGGAAATTTGAATCTACAAAAGGAAAGAACTTTGCTTATTCCTTAAAGGGCAAGGCTTCGTTTTTCCTTTCCTCAGTGGCTTTCTGAGTTTTTTTCTTTGCCAGGTGAAGAGCCACATAGGGGAGTGAGGGGGACTTTCAGAAACTCTCGGTCAAGTAAGTTGGGTGAGCTGCTATTCTCCCCTCCCTGCCCCCATTTCCCTTTCGGTAAACTTTTCTATGGTGGATTTTTGACTTTTCCCAATTTGCTTGCTGGGGTGGGGGGGAGGCATCCATTCTCTAGACTCTGCCTTTTCTCTTTGGCTTACAGTTTCCAGAGTTTTCCCAGTCTCCTAATACGTCCGTGCACATGCACACACACACCGGGGGGGGGGGGGCTGCCCAATGCAGTTTCTCTCTATTAATCGGTGTTATTCTGCTATTATTCTCCTTGCTCTTAGAGTAAGTTGTGCACGCTACTATTTCTTCACCCCTCCCTGCCCCCATTTCACATTGCCTTTGATCACAAAGCAGATCTTAATGATAAACAGCCCTTTTGTAACTTACCAACTGTATGCCAAATCCCCCC